>OMNM01011658.1:9617-24329 GCA_900302745.1 Parablennius parvicornis | reverse complement strand
TTAAACAATGCCAGCTGCCACTGGGACATCGAGGTGACAGCCTCAACGGCAGAAAACATCTGTGTCCCTCCTCTTGGCCCTTCGACCAGCCCTTCCCAAGTTGCCTAAGCTGCCCCTAACCTCATCTCCAGCCTCCACTGCTTCCAGCTAAATAGTCAAGTCCATCTTCTGCCTTGTCATCCTGACATCCACTCTCTGTCACTGTTATGTAGGTGGGGAAAAAGAGGGGGAAAACTAGGGGAGCTGCTTGCTTTGATAAGGAGTGGATTATGGATTATGGCCTTGCTTTAAGCTTCCTTATCTCAGCTCAAGGCGAATCGTTGAGGCCAAGTGCACGGTTATGAACAGCACTTGGCAACATGCGGAAACTCTCTGAGACACTGACGGTTCCCCAGGGACAGACAGAAGGGGGCTACTAAGGAGGTCAGCTGGCCAGCCAACCATGTGTGGTAGCATTCAGGCTATTGTCTTCCCTCCTGGAAACCCCACTGACCCCACACCCTTTATAGCTGCAGCTTTTACTAAGTGACTCTTCTGCAGGTCAAGGGTCAACCAGAGCTATAAAGGAGGGAGAGGAGAGAGATCCCACAGTGATGTCACCCCTTTTTGCCATTCTTCCAGCAAAGCAGTATGAAAGTGCAAAAGAGAAAATACCAGGGCTGAAACACATGCTGGGCCCATCCTAAAATACTGTAACCAATTCATCTTCATAGGTTTGTGTACATTCACACGGCAGTTGTGTGTGTTTAAGAGGTCAAGCTCAAATTGAAAAGGTCGTGTCAGGGGGTTCGTGGTGCCCCCACAAGCAGCTCTGGGCCACCCAGCCAAAGAATGAGAAGGTTAAGGGAGGTAATGTGAACAAGAGGCTGGTGGTGCGGGACTAGTGGTTTGATGGGGAGAGATGGCAGCAACAGGAATTTGTCATGAATGTTGGCGTCATAGTTGCTCCACTATTATGGGAGTGTAGCCTCAGGAAGCACATAAAGCACAGCAATGCACAGACATACTGCAAAAAAATGCCCCCTTCAAACAAAGATAATTCTCTAGGAGGATCACACTTAAGTATGGCATTGCAGTGATCGAAGACAAATAGGCAGCAGTTTCCTTTTGGGATCCCCTTTAAAATGCCGTGAGAAAAACTTGCTTGTTGCTGTGTGTCGAAATCTGTGTGTCCTGTTTGCTCTGTGTTAAAAGAGTTTTCTCATGTCTCTCTGGCTGAGATATGAGTCTTTCCTTCAGAGGGGGGCGTGATAGGCAAGGCGGTGAAGGAGGGAGGGCTTGGTGCGTTGGCATTTTGCTTTAATGACTGCAGGAGTCTGCTCCCGCTGCTGCCTGTAATTGCTTTATAATTGGCAATTTGGATTCATGGCTCCATCTGAGAGGCGTAAACGAGCACTCTACAATGTGCGGGGTCTCCCACCCTCGCTGAGGGTTACAGGGGCCTGGTGAACACAGAGGAAGATGGCTGTTAATGGATGTGTCTTTGAGTTTTGAGTGCTTGTGTCTGTGCTCTGTGGTGTGTGTATATTACGGGCAACTGGAGAATGGTGTGTGTTGGGAGTTAAAGGCTCTGTTTTGGGAGGTCAGAAGTGAAAACTGGGATGACTGGTTGGATTTGTGGGTGTTTGAGGGACTAAGGTGTCTCTAATGGACAGATAAAGCGCTTTCCAACCATGTTATGGGCTTTTTTTAAGGTTTGACCTATTATAATCACTGCTGCCTTGTTTTTCGGTTGATGTTATTGTTGCACTTATGTTGACTGCAACTCAGTATCAAATGTACAAGATGTAAAAGAAGTAAATGTCTGGTCACAAATTAAAGCAGCGCATACTTTGAAGCCTTGGACTCATCTTGGTCAAATTTATTATTGATAGGCTTTCTATGAGGTTTGCTGCAAAGATGCAGTTGATTCAATTAGTGATAATTTTCATTGTTGCAAGTTGTACTTTCTACTCAATCATACTTTGTTACTTTATTTTTTTCAGGCATCTGTGTTCTTGAGAGGGAGTATTAACTTGCTACTTACCTTTGAACAGAAATGTCTCAACTTTCTATTCCTTACATTCTTCAGATTGGTTCTTTACTCTTTTTATCTTAAAGAGATGATGTATCCGAGTTACAGTGAAGGGATCATTGAAGCTGACGCTAACTGTTATTAATACTGAAGTTGCAAAAGTTTACTAGTAAAAAGTGATGAATGTATCAATAATGGTCAGACCACAAATGAGTGTTTTGTGTGTCTGCATAAGCTCCTACAAGGTTATTTGTCTGTTTGGTTAAATTGTCTGAGCCAGTGGTTCAGTAAATAAAGTCAAACAATTTACTTAACTAAAGAATTGGAATTTATACTTTTATCAGAGTGATTTTTTTTTTACACAAGTATCTAATTGTGAGTATTTTTATTCTGTCTGGTAATTTGTATCTCTGAGTTCTATCAACACACAGCTATAAGTCACAATTGTGACAGTAAATCTATAATTGAGTGATATACAAATTGTATTTGAAGCAAGATGTCGAACAAAAGTTCCACTCACTTTTGGATCACAGTATATCTGTCAGCGGTCTGTGTGTTTTTTGTTTTTTAAATTGGCAACAAATTTGTTGTTCCATTGTCAAAGGTCAGTGGGCTGGTGTTTAGTCTTAACGTTAAAATATTTTACCTCAGTTGCAGCAGCTTGACAGTTGCTAAGGTGCGACTTGGGCATGGTTTACCAGTATGCTGCAGACTCTCCAAAAAACACAACAAACGTGTATCAATAAACACAGCAACTTGCAGCAGCAGTGATGTTCAAGCAATGATGATGCCATTGTTGAACACGAATCACTCTGTTAGTGAAGCTGTCATTGGTGTGATTATAGCCATTGATTAACTGACAGCGTGATTGAAAGCAACTCCTTCTGTTTGTATAGGTGATATTGCTGCTGAGACATTGTTCACCAGGCTTGTAAACCTGCAGTACAACTTTACGAGACTCAGGAGGCGTAAAGTAAAGAAATGCACCAGATATGTGTGTGCGTACCTCAATGTGCAAGCTGTTGAATATTTAAACGGCAAGCAAGAAAACTGGTTTGTGGAAAAGAAATGTAAAGAAGCAAAGCCCAAAAACAAATTTTGTTTATCTTTTTTTCCATTTTTTCTATGATATTGACTTCTGTTGTTGTATATGAACCTCGTTTCCTTTTCTTTTCTCTTTTCTCAGGCCAGTGGGGAAGGTCTTCCTTCTTTTCCTGGGCTCATAAAGCTTTGAAAGGATGGTGGTGGGAATGGGGGTGCTGCTGTTTAGTGAAGTGCAATAAATATCCAAGGAGTGAATAGTAATATTAAACTACTGGAAATTGGGAGGAGTGCAGGGTTTCAGAAACAAAGGGTGATGTGGGGAGTCTAAACATTAGAGGGATTTAAGATTGGATGTTAGCGCATCAGTGTCAGCTTGGTTCAGTGGCTGCAGCACAGGACGTGGAGGTAATGGCTCACTAAATGGGATTTGTTTTATCAGAGGCTGTGGGGAGAGAGAGGACAGTACTGCTGTAAGGTCATTTTCTAATCCCTGAGAGCCCAGAGGTTAATTTAGAAGGGCAAGAACTGCCTTCTCCCCTTGCTCACTGTCGTTATGACTTCATCGCTACCTTTCCTTTCTTCCTTATTTCTGTTTATTCTTTTGTGGTGGTTCCCTTGCCAACTGCAGCTTTAAAGTCTCATTCTGCACAAGATAAATGTCCCATAATTTCTATGAAAATCTTCTCAACTGTATATCCTTCTATAAACAATTTCTTTGTAGAACTTACAAGGAGTGTAGGTTTTTCAGCTTTGCAATTACATTAGTAGGCAGAGGGATATCAAAGCTTGAAAAGTCCTATTCTCACAAGGCTTGCTGCCAAAGGGAGTGAGGTGAAGGGGGAAGAGGGAAGAAAGAGAAACAGGGGCACAGAGATGTTGCTTTTTGGACTTTGTCTTCCCTGTAGATGATACAGGATGTAAGATATATGCACACTCTCATTGGCACTCGCACGCCATAAAGATCCAAGTCATCATATTTCTAGAAGCACGGTTGTTGCCTGCCATTACCACATCCTCATCGATCATAAGGATGACAGCTCTTGTTTACAATTAGAGAAAACAATGACTTAGTCCTTTTTTTAACCTCTCTCAGCCTGCTTCCTCCATTTTATTTTACAGTCTTCTCTGGGAAATGTTTAGCTGTCTATTTTTACTGGATGGTGCTGTGTATGAGAAAGTATATACATGTTCCTGAGGTAGAGAGAGAGACTGAGGGAGGCTGTAGCACCACAAGCAGACTTATTCTTCCCTCTATCCCCCTCAAAGGATGGGCTCCATAAGCAGTGACAACCGTGACGGTCACAGGTCCTTACGAACAATGACTAAGACTCTCTTTCTGTATCTCTCTCCAGGCTGACTCGGGGCCTCGTGGAGCCAGCAGGGAACGTCTGGGTGCAGAGGGGGCCCTCTCCCAGGAAAAGGGTGGGCCCTCAGTCCCTGCTCACCTCCTGGGAAACCCGTATGCCTTTGGTCTCACCCCCGGTGCAGTCATGCAAGATTCACGGTTTCAACCCCTTAAGTAAGTAAAATACGTCTTTTTCTCTTGTTTTGCAGTTTACATGTTTTAAATTCTTAAGAAAGTCTCGACTCATTTTGATTAAAGTTTAGAATCAATAATTCACAGGCGCATTAAATTCACTGGAATAATCTGCTTGAACACACATTTATCTTGTTGACATTGGTACTGAAGAAAAGAAAAAAAAAAAGAATGTATACAGTTTCTTGGTAAACACTGATTGTGTTCTACAACAGTGAACACAAACACAAAACACCTTTCCTCTGTTGTCTCTGTGCTACCATCAGCCTGCCCAGACAGTTGCCTAATACGGTGCCCCCTGGCCCTGTACCCGAGGAGTACCTCCGGGGTTTTCGGCCCTACGCCACAACTGAGGATGCTCTCCGAATGCCCTCTTTGCCCTTGGGCCTGGATCCCGCTACTGCGGCTGCTGCAGCTGCTTACTACCACCCTAGCTACCTGCCCCATCCCTCCTTCACGCCATACAGGTAAGCTTCCCCAATAATTTGTTTTGTTGACCCATTTCCTCTGAGAGCAAATTTTGCAAATGGAGCGGATAAAACTGAACTAAGTGGCTGAACAACTCAGCAATAAATGCATCAGTGCATGAATGACCTTGATTTCAAGTTGCCAAAGAGGAAATGCTTCATTGATGTTTTTTGTGAGTTTGTTTTGCGAAGGGAGAGAATGTAGTATTTCAAAAAATAAAATAGAAAAGTAAAAAATAAGTGAGACATGGCAAGAACAGATGGCAGTCCAAATAGAATAGTATCTTGGCTTCAGATGAACGCAAAAAAAACATGATGCAAGAAATTTAGTCATCAGAGGCAAAAGTGAAAGACTATCCATTAAAATTGACCGGTGACCTTGAGGTCAAACCATTATAGTTTAAAGATTGAAGAATTTTAACTGGCTGTTCAGAGTCCTTACAAGATTGATTAAAGACAAACATTCAGTTTATTCATATTGGCTGTGATTGTAAGTACAGGTAACAGATGAGTAAAAGTATTGCTTTTACTAGTTTACTACAGATCTGGAAATGTACTTGACAAAACGAGTTAAATTTCAATTACAACTTAATTGATTAATACATGAGAGTCTTAAGCAAGTTTTTGTATTTCGTAAAAACATAAAAACAGATATCTGTTATCAGAAGTTGGAATAAAGTGATTAAAAAGAATAATCAGTGTTACTTGCCATCTGTTCTGAACAGAGAAGTTCAAATATTTGTTTCAAAATATTTTCTACGTTGTGTAGCAAAATACACCCAAGAATATATTTAAGTTTTATGTATTTCGAAGCTACTTGAATCAGTGCAGTTAAGACCTTAGTCCCCTTTTCTACTCTTTACCCAACTGGCCTTTGTCCCCAGCTAAAATCTAACAAAATAAAGCTGGTTTAAATTATTCCAACTTGGCTGGTGTAGAGAATTTACATGAAAGGAATGAACTGTTTATACCTTTAGAAAATGACATATTCTGGTTCGACAACTGTTTCATTAAAAAAAAAAAAAAAAATGTTTTGTTTGGGAAGCTTGAATGTTCTTGACAGGAACAGCAGTTGGAGTTACTGAATCCTCAAGAAAGATGCAGCATCAGAAAATTTGGAATAATTTCTTTAAAAAAATATTCAGATGTAGACTGTGACTGATTACTTGGGCTCCCAATGTGTGTGTTGAGAGGAGCCCTGTTTGCTTTGGGCTGTCACACAGGCTGCATACCCCTCGTCTGTCAACCAAGCAAGATCACAGGACTGCAGCACCCATCACACACTGTGCTGTAATGGACTTAATGAGGGGTTGAGCAGTGGCTGATACACACACACACACACACACACACACACACACACGCACACGCAGACGCACTGGTGTATCGGCATACAGCAGAGTGTCTTGCAGGCTGCCATGTGGTGACTGAGGCTAGCTGACAGACACTGCTGCATCCATGAAAGGCTGTAGACCTCATGATGTTGCTTCTTCGAAGGATGGAAGCACACAGTTTAATTAAAGTGAAGATGAACACAGACTAACGCTTTCCTTTTTTCTGTCTTTTAAAAAAAAAAAAATTAAATCTTGAAGGATGGATGACCCATTCTGCCTCTCAGCTTTGAGGTCACCTTTCTATCAACTGCCAACAGGGGGAGCTTTACCCCCCATCCATCCCTCTGCTGTTCACATGCACTTACCAGGGGTCCGTTACCCTGGAGACTTCACACACCCCTCACTGTCGGCACTGCAGTCGGAAAGGTAAAGTCTCATCATGAGTAAGCACATTAAGTCAATCTATGCAGTGTGCCGTGACTGCGGGCTGTCCTTTCTCCTTTCACTAATATTTTCTCTCTTCTCTTGTTTCTTTGTCCACTTTTTCATTCAGGCTTCAGCTGGAGGATGAGCTGCGGCAGCGAGAGAGGGAACGAGAGCGCGAGCGTGAAAAAGAGAGAGAGCGCGAGGTGGAGAGAGAAAAGGAGCGCGAGAGGGAACGAGAAAGAGAACGGGAGAGGGAGAAGGAGCTGGAGAGGGAGAGGGAGAGGGAGCGTGAGAGAGAGAGAGAGCGGGAGCGTGAGAGAGAACGAGAGAAGGAAAGAGAAAGAGAGAAAGAACTGGAGAGACAGAAGGAGAGGGCATTAAGGGAGAAGGAGCTGCAGGCATCCAAAGCCATGGAGAACCACTATCTGGCTGAGCTTCATGCCATGAGAGGACAGGAGGATCGAACCAAGCCTGAAAGACTAACCTCTAATCGGGCTGGTATGTGTCCATGTAACCCACATAGCCTCCATAAACTGCATTCATACTGCTTACACCAACATGTATCTCCATATTTTAATCAATGAGTTATTCTGTTTCTTTTTTTCGTATATGATTTCTCAACAGGCATATGCTTTTCTCATTATTTTATACAGTTGTATAGAGAGTTGTATAGTGTAGTGGCTTTAGAAGTGTAGGATGTCCTAGATGTCACCAGATGACTTGTGCTTTTTTTCTTTTTGTTTTTTGTATCTGCAATGAGAGTATAGTGAGAGGGACGATAATTTGTTTTGCTTTTTCATGAAGTGTACTTTGCTGCTAGTATTATTTTAAAAGAATGCTCGCTAAGACATTTCTGTAGAGGAAACTAGAGGAGTCATATTTAAGATAGACATTTGCACCATACAACGAGTTTCAAACCTGATATAGAGTTTTTTTTTTTTTTTAAATGTATTTGTTTGGTTTTTTTTAATACTGGGCTCTCTCTTTCTGCAGATAAAACCAAAGAGCCCGCCCTTCCAGCTCCTAAACCTGTCCCACCAGGAATCCATTCTGCGATTATCCAACCACATCACCCCATCCCTGGTCTAATCTCAGGCCACAGCCTCTACATGGGACCCAGCTCTGTAGGGGCGGGGCTCCCCAACGCCATGATCGCTCAGAGGAACAACGAGGAGGAGAGGTGGTTGGCACGGCAACGCAAGCTGCGTCAGGAGAAGGAGGACCGTCAGTACCAGGTGTCTGAATTCCGCCAGCAGGTTCTGGAGCAGCACCTGGATCTAGGTCGCCCAGCTGATGCGCCAGATCACAGGACAGACTCACACAGGTGCGACGACCAACATGTGCAGAACACTTTTTTTCTTTACTGCATGTGATGACAGAATGTATTTCAACTTTACTACTGCAGTGTTGTTTTCCTGTGTGTTATCTGATGGAGACACAGAAGTCTGGAGTCTCTGTGACACGAGGAATCATGCATGCTTCCGATGCATGCAGTATTTTGGGGGCCTGTGCCTTCATGTGCCAGCCTGGTAGGGATAGTTGTCTGTGTTTTGAAGCCTCAGACGCTGGCAGACTTCAGAAGTTTGTTTTCAGTACTGGGAAAAAAAACATAAAAAACCTGTCACATGCATCACATTTCATATTTCTTTCTGTCCACACTCCCTTCGAGGCCTGACTGGTAGGAAAACAGGTGTTGACGTAGAATGAGAAGAAGAGGCCGTATGGCTGCCTCTTAATGACTGTGTGTTTCTTGGGCTTTTAAACAAGCAGTCAGAAGGACTACTAAGATACACAAAGGCTAATTCTCAGATAATCCGCTCAACCTTGGACAACATAAGCCTCTATACCTGCCCTTCTTTGTTGGCCTGTGTTTGACTTTTGTGTGATTCAGGAGTGACGCTGTGGTTAATGTTGGTTGGACATGACACACACACACCTGCACGCGTGTGCGCACACGTAGATCGACAGTCAGTACCCCTACAGTGTAATCACAGCTCACAGGCTGCAGATTACAGATAAGAAACATATTTACTCACACACACTAAAGTGAAAACACAAACAGGAGGCATGGATAATTTAACTGGTCATGCAGCGTGCACTCCTGCCAGGTCTGATTTGGAAAGACGCTTGAGACGATGTCCATCTGCGATCTGCCTTTCTATCTTACTTACCATTATTTCCTTCCTACCCCTACACAGTTTTCCATTTTCTCTGTATTTCTTTATTCCTGTCTTACAAATATTTTTACCGTATTACATTTTTTTCCATTAAGAAATATCTTTGTTTTCACTCTTCCTATGTCGATGTTTTTGTTTCTCTGGTCGGCCGTCAGGGGAACATATATTGTTCCCTCTAATTGTGTGCTCCTGTGCATACATGCTGCACTACAAGGGCCTAACAGATCAAAAACAGGACTGTATATCTGGAGGACAGTGTGTGCCTTGGCCACATTCTCCCTCAGCTCAGGGCTACTCTGCCTGGGCTTGATAACACTCCTTTGCTCAGGCACACAAATCCACAACCATCCTGACATGAATGAAAGAAGCCTATCAGGCACAGTTGCACTGCTGCCTGTCTCATCTCATGGGAAAACACCTTTTTTCCCCTCATTTCTATAAGAGATATGTGATATTCTGCAGCGTGTTTCACACTGTGACTCCTTCATTGTATTTCTACAGATCCATACCAAATCACCATGAAGCAGGAAGTCGGGACCTCCACCCTCACTTAGGTGCCCCTCCACCGCTCATCTCACCTAAACCTCCACAACCACGTGAACATCACCCTCCGCCTCCCACCACCCTGTGGAACCCTGCATCTCTTATAGAAACAGCCTCAGAGGCCAGACGTAATCATGAGCCCTCAGGGATGGGACACTATGAGCTCAGCCGGCTGCCCCCAGGGCCCTCGAAATATGATGATGGAGCCCGAAGGAGAGATGGTGGTGCAATGGAAAAGTATACACCTCTGAGAGGTCCTCCCGGCTTGCCTGAGCCCAGCACATTCCTCGCTGATTTAGAGAAATCCACCCAGACCTTCCTGAGCCAGCAGAGGGCATCTCTGTCTCTTTCCAGTCAGTATGATCTGGAGGGAAACGTAAAAAGCAACATTGGACTTAAAGGCCCTCAGGGACATCCAGGGCACAACAGACATAGTCAAGGACTAGGAATGGCAACTGGTCCAGTGATTGGGCCGTTAACCTCAATGGGGATGTGTCCGGAATCGATGCTGATCTATGATGAGTTCCTTCAGCAGCACCGAAGGCCAGTCAGCAAGCTGGACCTGGAGGAAAAGAGGAGAAAGGAGGCCCGGGAAAAAGGTATTATTAAATCTTCATGGATAATCATTGTATATATTTTTGATGCAAGTCAGTTTTATTTAAGGATTTTTTTTAAATGTGTGTGACGAATGACCTTTTCCCTCTGCTGCAGGTTACTACTATGAGCTGGATGACTCATATGATGAGAGCGATGAGGAAGAGGTGAGAGCTCATCTCAGGCGAGTAGCGGAGCAGCCCCCCCTCAAACTGGATGACTCCACAGAGGTAAAACACCAGCAACATGAGCATTCCCTCCCATCAGCCTGCATCATAAGGTATTGCCTAAGTTACTTTTGCTTCCTTCTCATTCAGAAATTGGACTTTCTGGGAGTGTTTAGTCTGACGACAGTCGGCCGACGAGACGAGCTAGTGCAGCAGAAAAGAAGAAAGAGGAGGAGGATGCTTCGGGAGCGCAGCCCCTCACCTGCCTCACAATCAAAACGTACACCTCCTCCTCAACTCAGCACACGCTTCACCCCGGAGGAGATGGACCGAGCACCAGAGCTTGAGGATAAGAAGCGATTTCTCACAATGTTCAGATTGTCCCATGTTACCATACAGCAACGGAGAGGTAATCCAGCCTTAGTAATCTAGATTTGAGCCTGGAAGAACCATTTAAGTCTTTTATTTCATTTATTCCTGTTTTAAACCCACTTCCACCCCCTGGTAAACATTTGCCTGTTTAAAGTTACTCTAAATATGTTGTCTCTACTCACCGGGTCTTTGTTTAATTATGGTCAGAGAACTGCACCAATTAGCGGAACACTTTATGTTGCATAATGATAGTTCCCAGCTATTCTCAATTATATACTTTTGCTCCCTTATTGTTTAAGTGAATCTCTGATATGTTTTGGAATGTGACTGTTGGCAATATATAAGACACACTTAAAGGAAGATTGGTATTGACATTATTCTATCTATTCTTTATTAGGCAAGTGACCATATTTGGTAACATTTCAACTTTCAATAGGAAACTAATGCAAAAAAAAATCCATATTTAGTGTACTATTTTTGGAAAATAATTTATTAGTACATTAGCTCTGTCATGAATAAATTACCTTTGATAATTATTAAATAACATTTACAGAATATTGTCTCGAAATGCTGAAATATGTAAGATGTTTCATGGACTTAAGCCACTTTTGAAAAGATGGGACTGTATAATTGTATTATGGTTTTACTGACTTTAAAGAATAGAAATGTCAATCAACAACACAATCGAGTTAAGATGTTTGATTTACACATATTTTAAGAAATACCACCTGAAGGGCTAAGATAGAACAAAGCAGAAAACATTATGCTTCAGAATATTTGAAAAGGACATCACAGCACCCTTAATGTACTATTACAAACACCCTAGCCTACTACTTATCTCATCTGTTCTCTTTGACATCTTGTTTCAGTAAAGGAAAAAGAGTGATTGCATCCTCATTAGCTCATTCTCAGTCGTGTTCATTCACAGTTGGTTCTGCAGCTTAATAATGCTTCATTACTTCTCAGCTCCGTCTGCTTTATTCGCACCATGTTCTCATTAACACGCTGACTCAAACATTAAAGAAAGTTTTAAAGGGGGTCAGAAATATATGCATTTATAAAATAACATATATACAGAGTGTAACCTTTCATCGTGCCCTACATAAAAAGCTGAACTTGTGTCAAGATTAGGCATGCACATTATACATGTACATGTTCCAGGTGTCTGCCTTTCTGGAGACAATTTTTTTTCAAATTTTTTTGCTCATTATTAACTGAAACTGGCTGTCAATAAAAAGATATAGTAAGATTATGTATATGTGCACAGACACAAGTGCTTATGAAACTGAATTGGACACATACGGACAGTGATAATGCTCACGTGTTGGTTCTTTATTCTTAGATAATGAAAGGGTGGTGGAGCTGCTTCAGGCCATTAAAGAAAAGAGCGTAACCTTGGATACCATCAGAAATGCACCTCATCCGCTGTGTAAGAGCCCTCCAGCACAGATCTCCGGTAAGACAATATGCTAATGAATATAAACAAACACTCTCGCTCCAGTTACACTGGAGTCTGTTGATGTATATAATGTGTCTGAATGGAGTTGTGAATGCAAAGTAACCTTTTTTTATATTTTTTACCCACAGCATTACAGCTGTTGTCATATGGATCCTGACCTTCTCATCTCTAACATATGCTTGTATGATTGCAGATACAGCATTCGCCCAGCCTCACGCTGAATCAGAAGACCACCATAATGTCAGACCACGTAGCCCCTCCTCACATTGCCCAGCGTCCCCCAATGGCCACACAAAGTCCCTCGGGGATACATTAAGACCAAAGGCACCACCTTCCCCAGCTGTCTACCCAGACAAGGCCCGGGGGCCCAGCGAGGGTCCGATCTCAAAGAGGAGCTCCAGTCTTCTGAACAGCTTGCGGCCCCCACTCCCCCTGCAGGCCAAAGAAGGCCATCACAGTATCAACGGGCGCACAAAACCGTGGGACAGCTTCACACCAGAGGAATTTGCCCAGCAGTTCCATGAATCTGTACTTCAGTCAACTCAGAAGGCTCTACAAAAACACAAAGGTAGACAAAATGATTTGAATATCTTTCCAATGTTGACAGTACATCAGCATAGAGACAAGTGTAGACTGAAAATACATTCATACCATTCATCTCAGGGTACATGTTCTTTCTACCGTCCCCTATAAACAAAACATTGAACCATATCACTTTGTGTTAAACATTTTAGTCAAACATGTTTTATTCTTTATATATCTTAGAAAATAAAATACTTATATTATATTATATTATATTATATTATATTATATTATATTATATTATATTATATTATATTATATTATATTATATTATATATAGTGGTTAATCTTTTTTTTTACTAGATGGAAAATCAGTTATGATTTAAAAATACATCAAACATATTTGTTTGTTATGAATGTGAAACGAGTGATTAAAAAAAATAGATTGTCTACTCACTGATACTCAAATTTCTTAAAATGTACCGCTATATAACTACAAAATTGTTTGTTGGTTGACCAGTTGTTTTGTCACTGGTATCAAATTGCTGAAATGGCTAACTGACACCATTCTCTCTCGTTCAGGTGGAGCCACAGGAGTGTCGGAGTCGTCCCACCTGCAGGAGTCCTCTGTTCATTACAACATTCCAGAGCTTCAGAGCACGCCGGGCCGACCGCCACCATCACATCCTCAGTCTCACTCAAGTGCACAGTCGTTCTCCCTCCCACTTTCACTCTCCCACCCCCAGTCCAATGGGCAGCACAATTCAGCGCCCCTGCACAGAGACGCCTCTACAAGCAGAGAGGACCTGTCCGGTCCCGAGGACTCGGAGGAGGAAGACAACGATGAAGAAGATGAGGCTCCAGTTCTCAAATGGCAGGGGATTGAATCTATATTTGAAGCTTATCAGGAATATGTAGAAGGTGGGCATAAATTTAAAAAAAAAAAAACATTTTAACAGCTGTTAGAACTGAATGATATTTAATCCTCATAAAGTGTTGCAGCACTCTCACACCACTAGTTGGCAGCATTTATCTTTCTTATTGACAATTTAAATAAAACCAAAGAATTATGAAATAAGTATTTGTGCCGTGAAGTATATATTGTATATATGCTGTAGTATATCAATCTTATGAAGCCTTGAATGGAGATGTATTGAGAAGCTCAGCATGCTCCATCCACTGTGTAGATATTATGAGCTGCCCAGTTGCATTTTTTCTTTCCGATCAGTTATTGATATTTTCCTTTCTTCTTGTTTTTCTCTACTCTGCAATGTTCCACAGAGCAAAGTTTGGAGCGTCAGGTATTGCAGAGCCAATGCCGGAGACTAGAAGCTCAAAACTACAACCTCAGTCTGACTGCTGAGCAGCTGTCTCATAGCATGGGGGTAAGACAATAACACACAGGAAAAAAATGTATTTATATAAATTTTATATATGTCAAGTTTTTGGATATATTTTGTCTCTTTTTTTCCACACAGGAGCTGATGTCCCAGAGACAAAAGCTGGCAGTGGAAAGGGAGAAGCTACAAGCAGAGCTGGAGCACTTCAGGAAGTGTTTGACGCTGCCACAGACGCACTGGCCAAGAGGCGGCCATTACAAAGGCTACCCACCAAGGTGACCCAGACACAGTGATCCGGTGGCCCCCGGGGGTTTTGGCCACCTCCCCTCTCAGACTGATGCCCAGAGTTTATTTTTCATGTCGTGGTTCTAACAGATCCATAGCAGAGATAATTTGAATGAATGACTGGAGTGAATGAATGAATGGATAGATGAATGCGCAGAAGACAGGACCATTCAGTGAAGGACATTCAGTCTTTGGATTGCGGCTTGCCAGGTACTGCACCACCACGAGCCGCTGTCGTGTGCCAATGTAGCCAACCAGGCAGGAGAACCTGAAGATCACCGTACAGACACAGACACACATACACATACACACACACACACACACACACACACAGGAGCCTGCTTCTCACACTCTTCACTCCCTGCTGCTCTGTTGTTCAGTCCCTGCATCCCTCACTGCCACAGCCACACAGACAATCCTGCCAATGAGGGAGC
>OMNM01011647.1:5576-23924 GCA_900302745.1 Parablennius parvicornis | reverse complement strand
AATATGAGGGATCATTATGAGGGTAGGATGTTTGTTTGAGTGGATTTCTGTTTCCTGGAGAGAGATTAAAGAATGAAAAAGGAAATGCCATCATTCTTTTATGGTGAGACAGTTTACTGCCACCAAAGACCCTTTCTATACCAAAACAAAGACTCAACAAGTCCTCTAATGAGTAAACTACACAACCATCCTCCTAATGCAAGTTTTATCTTGTGTTGGTTACATTAATCTAATTTTAGTTTAAAAAATAATTATAAATAAACAGTAGTAGAAAGGATGGAAATTACAAGTCTCAATAACAAAAAGAATCAAAAACAGGAACTTTGTCTAAAGTTAGTTTTCTCTATGGTCCATCAAAAATATTAAAATATTTGGAGGTAACACTCCCATACCAAACCTATTAATATCACTCGTGATCCACAATGCAAGAAGCCAAACTGGGCCCAGATTTCAGAAGTCATTTCATTCCCCTTCATTTCTTCCGCCATCACTCTGCTTTATTCCTCTCCATCTCTCTCCAGCCTTCTCCTCTCACTACTGGCTTTATTTATTGCAGGTCCAGTGGTGTGGTGCAAAGCCATTACCCACGCATATGTACCTTTTTGAATAATCAATAAATAATTATTTTATTATTTAATAGGATCATATGGGGAAAGGAAATGGGTTTTATTACATAAATCCATCATGTGTGATGAATGGGCACACTTGTAAAGTTAGACGGGGGGAGAAGGGAAAAGTGGCCGGACCGGCCTGCGCTTGTGCTCGGCTGCTGTGCATTGCTGAGCACTTTCTCCATTCCAGGTTGTAAATATGACATTTTTGTCTCTTTGGGACTGTCAATTGGAGCGCACGGGGAATGGGGGAAGGGGACCGTAAATTCAGTGAGATTAATTAACCTTTTACATTTGCGATTCAGCCCTGCATTTTTCCCTGTATACTGTGACCCCTTATGAGCAGAGAGGTGAGAGACCTGGCCGCAGACGGCCCAGGGAGTCTCGACGGCTCATTCCAAATGAGTTATTAACAGAATTTTTTGAATAGATGGAGAAATTGTAGCCTGGCCATTTAGTGTCATAAAGGCTGGGTTGGCGAGGCGGCAGGGGCCTCCCAGGGACAGGAGGCAATACCATTACAATCAAATCTGAGATGGAAGAGGGATTGAGCTGTCCATTCTGAATTTTTATATTGTTGGAGGGCCGGGGAGGAAATAATGCCATCCTGGAGTGTATTAACCTCTGGCTGGGGAAAGAGGACAGAGAGGGAGAGAGAGAACGAAGGCAGGCAAAGAGAGGAATTTGAGATTGGACAGCAGGGAGAAGGGAAGGCTGGAGAAAGAGGAGGAGGAGGGGGCGGGGGGGTTGAAGAGTCTCATGCCTTATGCTGGGAAACCAAACAGGGAGAGGCAGGGATATGAGATGGTCAAAACAAGGAAGGTTGAGAAAAGAATAATGCAATAAGGGGAGGGAAAGAGTGAAAGAATTGTAACAGGGAGGGAAAGCTCATATGAGCACGTAAGCACGTTGATGGAAGTGAAGAATTGATGGGAAAAGATATGAGGGTAAAAGTTGAGGAAGAGGGAAGTCTGGATGTGGGAATGACGGGAAAAGTTGCAGTGGTCAGTGGATGCAAATGAAAATGCAACATGCCATGTATAGCTGCAAATGACTTTCCTTTATCAAGAAGCAAAAAAAGAACCAGGATGTAAGTTTCACTTTTACCTATTCCTTTTCAAACTTTTTCAAAAACATAAATATTACTTTTGTTTGAAATGCAGTCATTTGCTCATTTAATTTAACGTTGTTGGCTAAACTTGAAATAGTCTATACAGGTGGCATTTGAGTAGCTTGAGTACTAACAACATATGTCAATTATTTGCTGTTTGGTTAACATCTGTCAAAATATACATATGTGGATTGCAAGAAAGGTTGTGACGTGTATAGATCTGACAAATTTGCAACTAATCTAATGCTTAAAACACTCAAAACATGTATTTGGACTTTTACCTATAATGATTTACTACAAATATCCATAATTGTTAGTCTTTACATGTTCAAAACAAGTCTATTAACTCAGTAACTCAACATATGTCGTCCAGCAGAAAAAGAAACACAATCATTACAGCAGATTGACACTAACTGGCCAAAATCTCAGCTTCTGGTGAAGCCACATATCTATTCAGCAACTCTCATCCCAATGGTAGCAGCAACATGGCAAAGTTCAAACCAAGCAAATGTCCAGATGTTTTAATGATACCAGACGAAAAAATCTAGACACATTTGCAACGACAGTGCAACAATAGCTCAAGTAATCGGGCGTTATAAACAAAGTGTACAAAAAAAATAAAAAATCCATCTCTGAACACACAATTCATGAGACTTTTAAGCAGATGGCACTCAGCAGCAGAAAACTAGAACAGCTGCCACTCCAGTCGGCTACATCCTGGAAACTGAGGCAACGATTTGTGTTTAACAACACGTTGGTCCAACAGTGAACATGAGAAGATTGACTCAATGTTGAAACATTGAAGTTAGAATTTGGAGCGAAAATGTAAAATTATGGATCAATTTTGCTTTGTTTAAATGATTGAGGCTGCTATCAGTTTACATCATAGTTAGCAATATCATATCTGGATATGTCCATTCATTTATAGTCACTGGGTACCTTCAGCAGTAAATTCCACCACTATACAAACTCCACATGTGTATAAAAGTGGAATCATAATAGCACTATCGAGGTTTTCCATAACAATATTATCAGCATTTCAACAAAGTAAGATTTGACACCAGAATGAGTACTTGTTATAACCTGAGTGTGTGAAAATTCAACTTTGCCTGAACACATCATTCATATTTAAAGCAGATGGCCCACAGCAGAGAAGATTACGCTCCTGTTAGATAAAACCAAGAAACCAAGGCTACAGTATACACAGACGTACTAAAGCTGGGCAATAGAGGATGGGTACGATTTTACAGCAACACTGACACACTATCTGGATATCTCTCTCTCTCTCTCTCTCTCTCTCTTTCTCTCTCTCTCTCTCACACACACACACACACAGACATACGATTTAAAGCAAGTCAGACTCACCAATTAGCCTAAAATAAATTATTTTGATTTTCCATGCTCAGAGATAACATGCAAACTAAACACAAAAAGGGCCCCAAGCCCAATCTTATGGGTGGTTCTACTACGCTCACTTGAAATAGAAAGCTATTACATTGTTTCCGTACTGTAATTTTATATAGAGAAAAGGCTTTATTGAATTCCACACATTTGTACACCAGTAGTTTTTGAAGAGAAATTATTTTAAAGGGTTAAGTAACCTCTTAGGAACCTCTCTGGAATTGCTGTCATTTTTTTTTTTATTAACTATACAGTGGATTATTTAGGTATCGTACTGGTATATAAAGGACTTTTGTAAATATGGTCAAGCCATCCAAGCAAAATTGTTTCTAATGTTACCAGTTAGTTATGAAAAGCTATATTCCCTCAGTAAAGAATTGGGATTGGGGTCAACCCTTTAGAGCAATGGATAGTGCAAAAAAGATTTTACACTTAGCACTATTGGTAATGCTGCAATGAAAGATAGTAAAAACATGCATTATACAGCAGCTATATGAAAAGCTTTTTTGAAATTCCACTGTCTTTTGCACAAAGTGATTTCATTACATTGATTTCATGTTTACATTGTAAGAATTTTCTATAGCAATTGTTTGGTTTTTGCAGAAATATAGGCAAACAAAGAACTTTAAAATTTAAATTTAAAGTTTATTATGGCATTATTTCACCAGTCCGTCCCATCCAATATTATATTTGTGCTGATGTGAAACTAAGATGTGTCTGACACCCTGATCTAACAGGTCTCCATACACCTTTAAATGTGCATTATACATGTACGCTTTTAAACGTCAGTGCATGAGGACACGTTGCTCAAAGAAGCCAATCATAACAGGATGCTTTGCCACAGAACCGGATTCACCTGACGAGCATATCTGACAAGTTACAAGAAACCTCATGAGCAACGTCAACAACTTCACACCGGTAAAACAGTGAACACATTCTAAGCATTATATGTTTACAAATGCACGTGTTTTCTTTTGCTTTAATCTGATTCAAGATGGAATTATTGCATATTTATTTATTACTTAGACACTTCACCTGCTGCTCGCGCGTGTCAGCGAACCAATCACGTCACAGGTCAGAGTTCGCGCAGAGCGGAAGTTGTTGGCTCCGTGTTGCTCTGCAGCGAAGTGCACTTAGCATTAGGGGCTAACGCACTTCTCCAGGCGTTTAGACCGCACGTCAATGCGGAATAAAAACGTGAAATGGGTCGGATTGTGCGGGAGATGAAGCAGTTGGCTAGAGAAGAATGACTTTCCCCATCGTTGCCTCTGGAAAAGAGGACACGCACAAGTAAAGAAACCCGGAAGTGCTGCTGAAGGTAACACGCTTGCTATCGAGCTACATGTTGCAGAAAATAAAGATAAGGATTGATGATCTTTATAGTATATTATGAAAAAAAAATATTCTGCACTAGTTTACGGGTTGATATTTATATTCAGACACTTACAACCTCGTTCCCTTTAAGCGATGCTAACGATGCCGGCACATATGTAACACCATATAAACTGTAAACCTATACGTTAAACCATGTTTAAGTGACTGTATTTCAGCTCCTTTAAACTTAGAGTGATGGACTTAATCCGATTTAAACTGTGATCTCCTTAGATTAATCTCAGCCCTTACAAATCTTCTCTTAACTCATTCAACTTTATTTATAAAACGTCAAATACATTACAGTCATGTCCAGGCACTTTTACAAAGAAAAACACAACAATTCCATACCTACTAATGCTATGCATTTGAAAGACTCTTACAATTGTCCTGTCTTCATGGCAAGATTGGATTAAAAAACTGAATGGATAACAACCTCGTTTTATATTTATTCTTAATGTAGTATGCTTCATTGTTAAATGTCACGAGGAATGATGAGTTGGATTTAAAATTATAAGCTGTGATTATAAAATCTCATAATGGAACTCTTTTGCATAACTAAGTAGCTGTCATCTGCCTGAAACAGAAAACAATGCTGAAGTTGAAGACTACAAACTATGAGCCTAATGATGCCTGCAGTGATTCAAAGATTAGAAAGCAAAGATCAAAACAGTCAATGATGGGGATTATATGCACAGAGAGCAAAGGGTACAGGATGCATAGTGTAAACCTATAGCAGCATACCAAAGAAAGTGTCTCCTCTATTGTAAGTATAAGCCTTAAATTAAAGCAACATATCAAACCCTGGCAGTACAAAGGATGTTGGCTTCCTGATGACGCTGAGAACTGGTTTTACAAGAGAGGAGCTAAAAGCCATCCAACACGCTGGTACTTAGTAATCACATTGTTTTGTTTGATCATAACTTACCTAATAATCATTTAAAGACTGCAAATCAGATGTTATTGTAATAAATGTAAGTATTAAGACAGCATGTAATGTTTCCGCAGAGCCATGGAGAAGTGATGAGTATGATAAGTTTGCCTTCAACACTGATCAATCTTTTACCTTCTAAATAAGAGTCAGTTGTATCCTTTAAAATGTATGCAGCCTTCTTGATATAGTTTTATTCTTGTGCCTGCCTCGGTGGCAAGTCACAAAGATTACTATTCTACGCGGCTGTTTGATTTTATTATTTTTCTTCTTCCGTACTATTGAGGTCCCAATACAGAAAAAGCACATCAAAACATCAGGAAAATTTGGGAATCGTGCACTCTGACTTTTGTTGACAATTCGGCTAAATGTTTCAGAATAAATCACTAAAAAATGTCCCATACAAAGTGGATGGGAGAGGCACATCATGAAGGAGCTGAAAGGTTGGTGACCTTTCATTTCCATCTGTTGGCATGAAGACAAAAATCAAATGATGTCAACAGGGAGAGGCAGGCACATAAAACTTTCTCTGGAATTTCTAGTTTGTATTGTTGATGAAATTACCAAGTGCATGGTCTCTTACAGATCTTTATAATGAGGTTGACCAACAGTGCTGTAATGCATTAGCGGCTTCTCATAGTAATGCCACATTCTTTATTTATACCCCTACAGCCTCCTGCAGGCACCGACACAATGAGTGTCAAATATGGCCTGGTGGGCTACAACAGTTCACGGAAACACATTTCAATCTCCATCCCCTCGTCTACGGAGGTGATGTCCCCTCACATAAAGTCTGTGGAGGAGCTGAAAGTTCTGGGAATCAATCTGAGCAGCTGGAGTGCACCAACACAGTTCCTCATCTGTGTGGCTGGCGTCTTCCTCTTTTACCTGATCTATGGATACTTGCAGGTGAGACGGGAGGGAAAATGTGCAAACACACTACCAAATCATGAGCATAAACTTGGTAAGTTCATTTGTTAATGTGGTGTTTCCTAAAGTCTGGGACAGGCTTCTCTTGGGCAGCAATTCAGCAGGCCAATGAAGAAACAGAAAATATTGCATTCATTTACTTGTAAAAGAAATCCCAATGTAGCTAAATATGTGGAGTGCTGATGCTGAATTGATTGAAAGATTAATGGAGATGTATTGAAATGTGTTTCATGCTCCAACACTTTGAGACCCCCTGTGTTTACAACTGAATATAAACTCTTTGTTTCAAGAAGACGTTCAATATATTCAACATATTTTGTGTATGTCTCTTTCATACAGGAGTTGATATTTTCCGTGGAAGGATTCAAGCCTTTTGGTTGGTACCTCACTCTGGTACAGTTTGGCTTCTACTCCATGTTTGGACTGGTAGAGCTTCAGCTCACACAGGACAAACGCAGAAGGTACGTCTCTCCTCTGCCTTGGGTTGCAGAGGTGTGGACAATTTCTGGTCAATTTAAAAAAAAAAAAAAAAAAAAAAAGGTAAATGTCTATGAGAAGTTGAGCTGCGGAACTTTGGAAATATTTAGTTTTGTCGCTGCATCCGGTCAGGATTATGCTAAAATATATTTACTGTTTTTGAGTCTTGTTTTTATTTTTCCATCTCTTCCAGGATACCAGGGAAGACCTATATGATGATAGCTTTTCTAACAGTGGGCACAATGGGCCTGTCCAATACCTCTTTGGGCTACTTGAACTATCCCACACAGGTCATCTTCAAGTGTTGTAAACTCATTCCAGTCATGATTGGGGGAGTGTTTATACAAGGTCAGTTGTTTATCTCCTAATCTCTTAACAGATGTAGTGAATATTTAAACTCCAGTTGTTCTATCACTCCAGAATAATAACTTTTAATAGCATGGACTGCTCTCCATCTTCTATATCATCTTGTTCAGGGTGATGTGCTGGATCCAGTTCCAGCTAACTATCAGTGGGAGCAGAGAGACACACAACCACACGCTCACATGTCCATCTAGGGAATTCATGTATTTTGACTATCGTATGAAACCAGAGAAGTTGGAGGAAACCAACACACACATGGGGAGAACATGCAAATTCCAGATAGGTTTTTGCCAATATTTGAATCCAGTAAAGAGAAGTCAAGTCATTGACATTTTTTGTTACTATGAACAGCAAAGAAAAGTTTTAAACATCCATACTTAAGACTTTAACAACCTAAACAAATGTGTCATATTGCTCCACATGTAAGACGATTCCCTTTTTACGAGGCTCATCATAATCCTCCGGCCTGGCGAGATTCACTCCAGCCGTTGTCGCTGTCATGCTCACCATACCCGTGGCTCTCCGAAGTACTTGAGATTATTCATTTTAAAAGCTTGTTAACAAAAATTTCCTTCCCTCCTGGTATGGATCACTAAGTCACCGGTCATTGTGTGTTCCTGACTTTTAACTGGAATGCACCATGGGTCACATCCTGCATGTTTTTTTATCTAGTTTCTTACACCCCCGTACTTTTATGTCATGCTGTATTTGGAAGAACTCCGGGAGCTGAATATTAGTCCCTATTTTTTATTATTAGTCTTTTAGAAGACTTACATTTTACTCCTTGTTTCAGTCATTACACGTTCTCTTTCATGCGACGCCCACCTTTCAACTGTCAGAACATCCTTTTTATTCACGTCTCTTGTTTTCGGTCGTCAGAGCCCAGTCGGCGGCGTGAACTCTTTCTTCCAGCTTTTGGTTTTCGGCCCGTCCTTTCATCTTTACTCTGGCCGCCTCTACGTTCTGTGTCCTGAACGTCAGATTGAGTTTTTTTTTTTTTTTCCCTCCTTACCCCTTCCCTGCGTCTCTCTCTGGATGTGTAGATGTGAGGGACCATGGTCCCTGAAGGGGTCGAGTGGAAAACAGAAATTGTTCACTTAGACTGCAGAGATGGGATAGAGGGGTGGATGGATGGATTGAGGGAGGGAGGGAGAGTTTCGGGTTTGCATCTGATGTGAGACCTTCAAAGGCGAGTCAGGGAATCAAAGCGGGCCATGGCCGACCTGATGCTACGTCCCCTTGTCAACCTGAAGGCATCCATCCATCAGCCCGTTTTTTTTTTTTTTTTGTTTTTTGGAAGACTCCTTCATCCTGTTGTTGGGATTTTTTTTCTCTCTCCACGCAGGTTTTCTTTTTTATGCACATTGTTCCATGCATGATATCAGAAACTTTGACTTGAGAAGGATGCCTATTGCAAAAACTTTGATTAGTTGCGTTGTTACCTGAGTCCATGTTCCTCTGAGTCTCAGAAGTGGATTGAGTAACGAGGGTTTCTTTGTTAGTTGTGCTTGAGGAAAATAACGCCATCCACCTCAGTTTGATTTATACTGATTATGACGTTCTGAGGGGTTTTTCAAAGTTCCACATTCTCATATGTTTTACATTTTTCTCGTTGGTGCAGTTTTTCTTGATGTTTTCATGCAGTGTGAGTGAAAGTGGTTTTTGATTTGATGCATTTTAAAAGACTTTCACTTTTGTTGCAGGTAAACGTTACAACCTGGCTGATGTGTCTGCTGCCCTCTGCATGAGTCTGGGACTCATCTGGTTCACCCTGGCCGATAGCAAAGTGGCCCCCAACTTCAATGTGACAGGTATCCAGCCATACTCCATATCCGGGACAGGGATGCACGACAGGCAGCGGACACCTTGGACAAGTTCACAATAGGTCTCCTCCTGCTGCCACACACCTGCTGCAGCATGAGGCCTCATACTGAGTCTCAGCATCTTGAAAAACGAGACATTTTGCACTTTTTTCATAAGCAGATTATTGAGCTTTTACAAATAAAAGCACCCATTATCTAGTGTATTTTTCCCACATTTCTTGTTTATTGTTTTTGCCAGTGTTAGTTTACCGTTGCGTGAAAGCTGGAAGAACATGCTGCGAGCAACCGTCAGCTATTTTTGTCTCGTTTTGACAGAAATAGAGGTCGTTTCACTAAATTCCTGTCGGTATTAACACAAAGAACGCTTCTCATTTAGAGGGAATGTCTTTCACCAACGTGCCTTGCAGTCTGTCAGTAACATTTTCACAGTGCGGTTCAGATCTGAGCCGAACACTGGAACGTTAAGTCATGTCATGACAGTGTGGTGCCTCGTCGGTCTTAAAATACACACCAAGTAACATCAGTGGCCGCGGTGCACATGTGGCTGGATGATGATCTCGATCATGTTCCTCCTTGTTCCTCCTCCTCGTTACATAACTTTGGCTGTAAACGTATTTTGCGAACGCTCATATGATGGATCTACTTGTGCTTTTCGCCTTCACATAAGAAGTCCTGGTGTTGGTTTGTAGTTCCTACATCTCTTTGTCTTCTTCCAGGTGTACTCCTCATCTCTCTGGCTTTGTGCGCCGATGCTGCCATCGGAAACGTGCAGGAGAAAGCCATGAAACTCCACAATGGCTCCAACTCTGAGATGGTACGTTGGAAAACGTCAGTCGATTCACGTTTTATAAATAAATACAGAAAAAAAGTTCTGATTGACTGTTGTGAAACTTTAGTTTAGTATTGACTGATCATGTGGAATTATGTTGGCAGGTGCTGTATTCGTACTCCATTGGGTTTGTGTACATATTAACCGGCCTCCTCTGTGTGGGCGGGCTTGGACCGGCAGTAGCGTTCTGCTCACAGGTAAATAAATATACGTGAGACGATTTAAGTGCCGTTGGTGCCACAATAGAGGGGGGAAAAAAATCAAACCTTCTATTTAATATTTCCTGATTGTATTCTGTACATGCAGCATGCCGATCAAATTTGTTTCCCGTGAGCTTGTAATACCTGTTTAAATGTCACCGGCTGCTGGTTTTTAATTTAGGCTGCGTATACTCGATTTAATGACTCGCGGTACACACTTCATTTAGTTCCTGCAAGTGTTTTGTGATAGACTTTCATATCAGATTTGTTAATCTGTCTGTTCCTATCTCCTCCTTCCCAGCATCCAGTAAAGACCTACGGTTATGCATTCTTCTTTTCTCTTACGGGTTATTTTGGTATCTCCTTCGTTTTGGCCTTAATCAAGCTGTTTGGTGCCCTGGTCGCAGTCACAGGTCAGAGCCACAGTTTTATCTCCAATGAAGATCCAACATTGTAGAAAAAAGACATTTTTCTTTGATTGCAAAGTTTTGTTATTTGTATTGAAGTAGTGAAATGGACAAACTTTCACTGACAGTATCACTCGGGTTTGATTTCTTTGCAGTGACCACCGGAAGGAAGGCCATGACAATTATACTTTCCTTCATGTTCTTTACAAAACCTTTCACTTTTCAGTAAGTACCGTCACCTTCTGACTTTACGCAGTTTCTTCCTAGTTTAAAGAGAGTCTGCAATGCGACCAGCGACCTCTCCTTTGACTAATCCAACTTGGTTTGGCCTCCCTGCCCCTGGTTTTCATGTCCTCAGTCCATTTTCAGACCTTTTCCTGTCCCACTGCTCTTTCTCCCCGTCCTTCATTCTCTGACTCGCCCTCCAACTCACAAAGGTCTCATACCTCTCCGGCTCTGTTTCTGCTCGCCGACTTTCCCACATGCTTGTGTATGTGTCCTAATACGAAAAAGAAAAAGAGAAAAAAAACGAACTTTTGTGTATCATCATGGCCAACTTCATTCTCCCTCCAGCTGGCGTGTGACCTCCACTGTGACTGGACTTACAGGCCCTTTTAAAGCTTTAAAAAAAAAAAGTTTTTAGACAAAAATACTCACTAATTAGGGTTTTCTATTTTAAATCAGACCATGTTAACAAATGTGCCAAAATTACTAAAAATAAACTGGACATCTAATGGCACGTTTAAAGCAAAAACACACTTTTACTCAGTGTTAATCACTAATAGTCCATCTTCTCAAGCCCAAAATCATATTTGAATAATAGTAATACAGTTTTTTAATAGCTGATGTTCTGAAGTGACCCATTTGGATCTACCTCGACCTATTAATTATTTTAACTGTTTAAAGCACTTACTTCAATGAAGCCTATTGTCAGTCTTTGTTATTATTTTCTTTTATAGCTTAGTCTAAAAGTGGAGTGCTGGTATCTGGTTGAACTGAAAAGTTCCATTCAAGGGACCATGTCCACATCACATATCGTTCTACATTTTGTGCCTTTGTGTTGTTTTTTGCTCTGTTTTATTCAATGTGATGAAACATTTTTGTTTTTGATATACATAATCATTCTACTCAAATTTTGTTGATACAAATAACATCCGATATTTTTTAGAAAAAAGATTATATGAGACGTGTTTGTCATTGTTCTAGTTTGTAGCTTGCAATAGCAAATAGTATTAATTTATATTACTATATTCAAAATTTCCTCCAGTTTAGTCTTTTGATTATATAAGTTTGGTTTTTTTTTGTGCCACGATCATGCTACGTTTTAAAAACAAGTAAATACTGGAAAAGATTTTTCTTCTATCAAAACAATGATGTCCCCTTAAAATTGAAAGAAATAATATAACATAAAATTATAAACTATTAAAATGAATATCCCAATGATCACCTGAACCTGAATAGACTCAAATGTCAGTAATGTAGTTTACCAGAATACTGGTTCACTTTATGAACTGTCCAAAATATCAGCAAAAATGAGATTTGATGTATTTTCAATGCATCTCTTTCTCGTATGTAATTTCTTGTAATATAACAGAATAGATATACTTTAATCCTAGAGGTACATTCCTTGTAGTTTGATATCCAGCCTGTGCTCACCTAGAGCTGCACCTTTCTCCATCATGTTCGTTTCCAAACAGTCCTGATGAACTTTCTTTACAAATGAGCTCTAATAGAAAATGTATAAAACAACTAAATGTCGTTATCCTGCTCAACCCTGCTTTTTCTTAATATGTTTTTCAGTTTGGGCAGTAATTAATTCACCCTCTTCAAATCTCTGGCCTTCCTGCCTTTGTCTTTATCAGGTACATCTGGGGCGGCCTTCTTGTGCTCTTTGGCATCTTCCTGAATGTTTACAGTAAAAACAAAGACAAAATGAAGCTTCCCTCCGTCAAGGACCTCAGGAACTGGCTACTAACAGGGAAGAAAGTCAGATTTCTCTCCCAAAACGTGTAGGAGGGCTCCACAAGCGTGGCAGAAGTCCTGCACAGCTCCAGGTGCAGTGTCGGCCCACAAGTCTCAGATGATCCGCTGGAGCATGTGCCTGAGTCCCGGGCCTCACCACCACAGTCGAGCCAATAGGGTTTCACCTCAGCCTTCCCGAACTGCTGATGCAATGAAACCTCTATGTACCAATAAACACTGGTATATCTGCAGCAAACTGAAGGAACTGTTACTTTGTGTTATAAGGATCGATGCCTCGTGGGATGTCGTGAAGAACTTCAGAGCCCCGCAGAAACATTCCCAGCACGGAGTTCACAGCTCTGAATGACGGCTAAGACTGTAAAGGGAAACCGGCTCCTTAGCTAACCAAATTGCACAGTTTTGCACTGGAGTTGAGTCAAACACTTAAAACCCTTGAGTGGTTGGAACAGCACGCGAGTACAGAGACCTGCTATTGAGTGTCACGTCTGAAATGATTGTCCCCCCACCACCACCAACAGGAAAAAAAATATATATATATACACTTGCCCCCGCATGTGCCAGAAGGATGAAACCAAACTTTGTTTTACATTGTCATTGTCTTTATAAAAGTGGCTTTCATAGTTTATTAGTAAATTCATATTTAACTGTACCCTAATCTTGACAATAATTTGAGTGATCTTGTGGTGACGATTTGGAAAATACGGAGTCGTTTTTGCTCCTCTGTATATCAACACTGTCGACTGCCATGATTTGCTAACATGTGTTTGGGTGAAAGGGTGCAGCTCTTTTTACAAATAAAGTATGTATTTAGTAATTACAGTTTTGTGTTTGTGTGAGCGTGGTTTGTCAGGCAGCCCTTATTCTCTCGCCTTGTACCGCTTGAGAGAAGAGTTGAATTGCTGCCAAAATGTACGTGTGCCTCTGTGTGTTTAGCCATCTAGTGGCCTTAGGCGTGTTTGATTAGGAGGACTGAAAAAAAGACGGCACTGCTAGACAGAAAATAAACAGCACTCTTTACTGTGCCGGGGCTGTCCTATTCATTTGGATCTATCCTGTGAGTGTCATTGGCGCAGATGCTGAGTTACAGTCTTGCTAAATGATGAGGTGACGACGCACAGACCTGCTTCATTCACAGGTACACTTCCTTAGTGGTGCCATTCACACATGTATGTGCAGAAACGTCATCCTCTAATTATTAAAAAAAAAAAAATTTAAATGGTTTCCTCACTAATATTCCAACCAAACAACTATGATACGTAATAGAGGGTCTGGGGGATGAATTTTCCCAGTATTGTTTTTTCACCCTTAAACTTTCAAGCAGAACTCATAATGAAGGAACGCACAGCAAAACAGAATTGATCATAAATGTAATTCAGGCACAATTATTAAATACAAGCGTTCATACATCACATTAAGTAATGGTTCTATTAATACTTGCCAGATGTTTTATATTAAAAGCATCAGGAACTGAGAGGATACTTATTCCACATGTAGCTCGGCGATGTGTGTAGTAGTCGACATACTTTCCACATTCAAAGAATACTCTTATTCTTGTTGAGATTTGAGGACGTTCTTCATGTGAGTATTTTGTCCAGGTAGTCTTGTCACAGTCCAAAAAGATACATTTGAGGTACCGTTAAGTGGTGATTCTTAGATTGAGTGTGAATGTGTGTATATAGTGGTGACCATGTAAAAGGCCTCGGCAAGAATATATAGTAGAAAACGTCAGGGAGTCAAAAAGCATGGATTACAACTGAAAGTGAGACAAAGCAGACATGCAAGTTGGAGGGTCTATTTGTGATCAACAACACTTTGCATCTGTTTTCAGTTAATTCATGTTGAGAAGGTTTTCATTCAAAAAATGTACATACACTTCTGTATCCTGTGAGCTGGTTGAAGTATGGCATAGAGCAAAGCAAAGAATAGCCTTTTTTATAAATTCATGATTTTTGTCCCTATGTAAATTGTACATCTATTTTTTGAAGCAATTAATGATATACAGTGTGTACTTGTTTTGTGTCAAAATCTGTCCAACCTGACTCACCTCGCTGTTTCAGCCCTCGCTCTAAAAGACACCTGCTACAGAAGGTGATCTGTTTATTTCTGTTGTTTATCAAGCACATCCAGTAGTGACAATCTGATCCTGGATGTGTGTAGTGTGTGTGTGTGTGTGTTTGTGGGTGTGGGTGTGGGTGTGTGTTTGTGTGTGTGTGTGTGGGTATGTGTGTGTCTGTGTGTGTGTGTGTGGGTGTGTGTGTGTGTGTGTGCAGCCTCAGAATACACTGGAAAATGTCTGCAAAGCCTTTTGTCCTTCATTATCATTTCATGTGTATGCATGTGTGTGTGTCACTGCCAATGCTGTGAAATGACAAGAGACTTGCCAACTCAGCAGGAGACGGGCTGAGTGTGGCTCTCTCTGTGATCCTAATAGAGGCCCCGATATTACAGTCTCACTTCCAGGCGGGAAACCCAACGCTGGGCCAATTAGTAATTTGGTATTTCATAAAATTTGGCAGCTTGTGTGTGATGACAAACTGACAGAGATCTGCTCTCCTCCGGGGAACCCTTGGCAGTACTGCAGCACACACACACGCATACACACACACACTGAGGGCTGCTAAGTTTTTCTTCCACCGCGAAGTGGCAAACATTGCACAGATTAGGAGCATGTAACTTAATTGAAAACAGAAAATGACTTTGGATGTGTTCTTATTTGGCTGTAGATTCTTGTCTCGCACAGGCACAAAGTAAGAAAAAAAAAACATATTGTGTTCACGAGGCCTCTTTATGACAAACGCAGGCCTGTTTAGAACTACTGCTTTTATATGATTTATGAATGGAGGAACAGTCCATTAGAGGTTGAGAGGGCATGTTGCAGTTGCAGTTTGCTGCAGAGGTTTGATGTGCGGCAAACAGCACTGCTTCATCGCTGTGGGAACGGCTGTTCTTTTTCCAGCTCCCTGAAAGGTCATTATGGGATGGGAAAGCCCAGTTGACCCAAGGCAAAGTACATCATTTGTCTTTTAGCACCAAGAGAGAATGCACCTAACAAAGCAGGCTGACCCCTGTTAGAACGCCGTGGATTTTGACCATTTCTCAAAGCCACAAAGGAAATTGCTTTTCACTTAAGTCAGCAGATTTTTATTTTTTTTTTCTATTTTTATAGTTAGATAAACATTTTGTTTTGTAATGATCAGTGACTTTTGGTGATTCGTCTTCAGGCCTCTGCCGGACCGTGAGATGACAACAGTTCCTTTCCTTAAATGAGGAATGTCCCGGGGTATAGGGCTAACATAAAGTCAGAACTGATAAATGTCGGAATAAATTCTGAAACAGTGGCTTTCATATCTCTGCTTTACTTCTCTCCTATTTCTTCCCTCACTTCCCCTTGAATCCCAACCCCCATTTCTCAACACATACACGCACCTGGTAGCTTAAGCCGTCCAACCTCTGGTCACACTCGTCGGTAGACCTTCCTAATAAATAATGGGAGATGTCCGGAGCTCATCATTCCAGCAAATAGGCTGCTATATAATATGTGGTCCACTTGTGATAGGGTTGCTATATAATATGCGGTCAGACCTCGGACGGCCGCAGTGGGGAGGGCTGGCAGCCCATTCATTATGGGTGCAATCGGTTCAGCCGGGGCAGCAAGGTGGAGATGTGAAGGATATGCAGTCTCGCCTTGAATCGCGCACGGCGCACACACATGAAAGATCGCTGCCATCCCGAGTTAAATGGGAGGTGCACTCATGTTCTTTATGTCCTATGTCTGTTTAAAACATGGAGGTACATTTATTTTTAATTGTAATCGTGGGAATCATCATCATCTCTCGTTACCCCAAATTAAGCGAGGGATAAGGCTAAATGAGCTTCTTTGAATCAGTCTCAATAAGCTTGACTAGAAATGTATGTACAGTATATTACACACACAACAGGGATTCCTCTTCTCCTTCTTTCCTCTTCATCTTTTTTTCCTTTCTCTCTCTACTGCCATTGTGTTGTCTCCATTCATTCAATCTCTCCGTTTGCTTTTATTCCACTCCATGTCCCCTCCTTTCCTTTCCTGTCTCCTTCACTCTCCACAGCAGCCCTGTTCCTCCTACCTCAGACTCATTACACCCCACCCACCCGCACCTCAGCCTCCGCGAGAAGCTCTCCTCATATAATATGATGGCCATCTGCTAGGCTGAGCCACGCTTCCCAAAAGCCCCGGGGCGAGATGTTTATCTGTCGTCCCCCTCTCAAACTCCTTTAAGGATGCAAAACATATCAGCAATCATCGCAGCTACAATTAGCACAGGTGCCGCTGAGCTGTAAAGTGATCAGGAGAAATGGGAGGAAACATAATTGAAGTGGATTAGAGCGGAGAGGTGGGAGGGAAAAAAAAAATTGAATAAAAATTCTGGAGGCTTGGACAGCGGCCCTTGTCTATACTGCTGTTTGAAATTCACTGTGCTGTGATTAAAATTGGTGCAGAGCAGTCGAGGAAGTCCTGGCAAGGAGTTTTTGGTTTTCAACAGCTGTCAAATGTTTTTCCTTTTTTTTTTTTTTTTTTTTTTTTTTTTTTTTTTTTGTAGCCCACTGTTTCATTAAATGTGGTCCTGTCAGGTTGAAATATGGAGCTGGAGAGTGTGACGATGGATTGGATAACCACAGATTATGGCTTTTTATGCATGCACGCTATGTATTTTTCAGTTGCAACTAAGGACTATGAACGGCAGTCTAACACATGGCAGACCAAGCCTTCTTGTTGTCATCATCTACTGACAGTATGGCAGCAAACATTTGTGCACACATATGCAAACACATTCCGTACTGTACAGATGCACACAGCCACACACACACAGACACACGCACACACCCATACACACCATTTTAGTTGCTCGAGCAGGGTCGAAATATTCTGCAGCAGTCACTCATGAAGAGAAATTCTTAATAATAAATATCCAGCCAATAATGAATGTGCTGCTGGCTGCAGTTGTCTTGGGGGCATAATATCTAATTTCCTCCCAATGTTTCATATCCCTACTCCTGCATGTCGACACAGTCCATCATTACACCCCAATGCAGGTTCCTATCACTTTTATTTATTTTTCAAATCAATATATAAATCAAAGCCTGGACAGATGAGATCCAATAAATTACAGAGTGCCGGACAAATGCAGAATGTTAACTCTGCACCAGGAGAGGAGATTCCCATGGGTGCTGCCTGGTCTGTGTGCAGGAGCAAAATCTACTAAATGTCGTATTAAATCAGAGCTAACCTGAATATTACTCAGAGCTGTTTTTAATACAGGAAGGAGAAAGTCCTCAAAGGCCTCATCTGGCAGAATTTCTGCTATATGTAAAGATAATCTTTACGATTTATCTCACATCTTGTTGAGTTAGTTCTTTTGTATATTTTTTCTTTACATCAAGGATGACACAAGCAAGTCAGCTATTTCCTTTAGGTTAACATACTGAAATTAAAATCAAACAGAATTGTCCACAAAGGAATTGTACCATTTTGCATCCCATTGTATGTATTAACTCTAAATAAACCAGAAAGATGCAAAGTAGAACAACGGAGCCCTGATTCTCTGTACACCAGCCACTGAGTGTGTGTGTCTCCCCCCTTCTGTTCTAAGATCGGCCACATGGAAAAGTAGGAGGGTTAGTGTAAGAAGGAGGGAAATGGGGGGGAAAGGATGCTGAACCTGGTGAAATAGAGCATAGAGTAACAGCGGAGGAGACTCCACAGTTTCATAAACCTGCCGCTGCCACGCTGAATCCTCACTAAGGCCTCGCGTAGGTGCAGGAGGTGGGCTAACCAGTCAGCTCGGGCATGGACCCATAACATGAAGATCGGACTCACAGAACACACACACACACACACACACACACACACAAACACACACAGACACGTACA
>OMNM01011637.1:20160-30704 GCA_900302745.1 Parablennius parvicornis | reverse complement strand
AGATGTTTTAGCTGTATTTTTTTTTTTTTTTTTTTTTTTTTTTTTTTTTAAACAATCCAGCGATTTGGTCCCTGATGGTCAGCTTAGAAATATCCTCAATAAAAGCTCTATTCTGCCTGCCAAAGGAGTTCTTTCAGCTTTGGCCCCACCTCCCCCACAGGGATTCACTACCTTGCATAATTAGCTGCTTTCAGCCAATGGCTAAAAGGAGGCCGGTAACTGGATAACCACTGGGCGGGTCTATGATAATCAAAGAACTGCTTTAAAGAAACTCTGACAAGATTTTCCCCCTTTTTTTCTACTGAAACTGCTGCAGTTTGCACGGCTGGCCATGTTGCACACTGGGTAGACATGCATGTGCACTGTTGTGAAAACACCACAGACTGTGAGAGCCTGAAATGAAAAGGAAGAATGTGAAGGAGTCGCTGCCTGTTTGGATACCTCGCACGCAGCGCAGGCAGGTTTGAATGAAAACACATGACACGCAAACGGCAGCATAGCCGTGGTTTCTAACGAGGGAAAAATTCACACACTATATCGATAATTTAGGGGTTGTGGGGGATTACAGGGGGAAGTGCCGGGTGAAACTTTGAAAAGAGTGACAGCAGACCTTGGAGTCCGCGACTATCTTTGGAAGGAAAACAGTGAGGACGGCACTGGAAACGGAGAGCGGAGGTCATTCTCTCACCCACAACACTAAATCCACAAAGGCTTTTTAATGGCGCAAACCAAAATGTTGTAACTCACATGCCCCAGAACGGCTCTGCTGCTACAGAACTTTTTCCATGACAAGGATGTGTGGTCAGAAAATGCACAACTCTGGATCTCTTGAAAACAAAACAAAACTGTATTCTGGTGTTGTCTTGGATGCACTCGGTTACATTGAAATCAATCAAAGCTTTTACAAATACTAATATTGATTGAGTCACATGAAAACACTCCCAATTCCAACACAGTGTTTATAGACGGTAACGCCAAACAGCACCTATCAAAATCTGTCGACTCTCTAAATATTTTGGATCCACATTCACATTTGTCATCATGATACATAAATAATCATCACAACAAATAAAAGTGAAACATGATTAAGAAGACAAACAATCTGAACTGTGGAGGTAAACACCAACTGAGGGAAACTTCCATCACAAAAAAAGAAAAAAGAGAAAATAAAAGTGACACAGCATAAGCAGACTTATGCAAGCTCACAGTGTTGAGTCAGAGGAAATCCTTAAAACAATTTGGCACGTCCAGTTCACTTACAAACAAAACACTCATTGTTTGTTGTTGTTGAACTTTCTTGCAGATTATTGTAATCCTGTGAGCACATGTGCAGCGAGCGCCACGGGAGTGTGTGTCTTGTGTGCTCCCCAATGTGGATGTAGCTGGATATGCTGTTGGAGAGCTGCCAGAGGCAGTGAGTGATGGAGGTGGAGGTGCTACATACTTCGCCGCGGGGTTCCTGCCTACATGCCGGCTCGTAGAGTCTGATTCAAACAGGCCTGTCGTCTCCTCACCTCCTCATCCAGCTGCTCTTTCAGAGTCAGCACCTTCAAGAAACAAGGGGGTGAAGAGGGGCGATCAGATACAAAACAGAGAAACAAATCAACAACTAATTTAAAAATTAAGAGATAGGAAGTGATGTACCTGCTCCTCCAGACATTTGACTCTCTGGCGATGAGCCCTCTCCCGGGACTCTAAGGCCTGCTCCGCCTGGAGCTGGCAGGCTCTCAGACGCTCCGTCTCCAGGTCCAGCTCCTGGTGATGACGGGCCGTCGCCTCCAGGAGGCGCTGTGCATGAGACTGTTCCAACTGGGAGATCTGGGCCTGGAAACAGGACCCACAACTTTACATGGTTGAAGAATGGAGGAGGATGGAGAAAATCTGTGAGTGATCAAGATGATCTTGCATTAAAAGACTGTTTAGTTTCAATCTGAAAACACGTCATTGTATCGCACGTAAACAAGTAAACATGTTCTCCAAAACAATTTAATATGACAAGAGAGATGAGGCAGAGAAGATGTGCAAATATGGATTTGAAAGTTAAACACAAATGTGGAGAAAAAAAAAAATGTCTCACTGAAGGATATAGTTATATTTATATATTATATTTTTCATAAATAATGTTATTGTCCCGGTGATGCAAACACAGCTAATTGTAATATAAATGAAGGCTTCTATCAAGTAATTGTGCCAAAAAAAAAGCACTTATTTGTGCTAAAATATGTGAATTAAAAAAAAAAAAAAAATTAAAGTAAAAAAGATAATTGTATTAAAATACAGAATTTCTCAATGAAATACAGCCCTGTTCTATGTGTAATTCAATTTCAAACTTCAGAACAAGCAGAAAATAAACACCAATCGGAGCTTTACTACAAAGTACTTGATGTAGAAGTCCAACTAGCTGACACCTCCATGGTGTTAAAACAAGATGTTTGAAATATGCTCATCCTGCAAAGCCTCACCTGGAGAGTTTTCACCACCTCTTGCTTTTTCGCCAGCGTCTGATGGAGGCCGTCCACCGTCTGCTCCAGCTGCTCTCTGTCTCTGGCCACAGACGAGGCCTCTTCATCGCTCCTCAACCTCTGAATCTCCACCTGACGGCGGCGCGAGGACGACAAAACGTGAACGATCATTATCCTGCTTCCTGAAATGCGTGTCGCAGACGCCGGAGCAAACAGCTGCCTGGTTTTTATAGTCCTGCTACATGCTTCCATGAGTTTGGGACCACTTTGCACAATGCAGAAAATAATACACTACAATTTGTTTTGACAAGTTATTTGCTAAATTTTTTTTAAATCTTTTCTTGTGAGGATTCACAAAAGCAGCTGCTTTTATGTGTGTTTCTGCTTCAGGAACTGCACGTCTTCGCTGGGTCCAGAATGTGGCAGCAGGGCTTCTGACCAACACCAAAAGCACATTACTTCAGTCCTGGCTGCAGACGTGCAAAACGCCTTCCAGCAGTTGTAGGACAGAATTTAAGATGCTTTAATTACATTTAAAGCCAATTGTGGGTTTGGCTCCCTCAATATTTCTGATCTTTTACCTCATATTCAGCGCAAAGACCTTTTAGGTTTAGTGACCGAAGGCCCTTTAACGTCCTGGGGACTAGGTTCAATACCGATTCTGTTCTATTTAAGCTTGTTGCCATTAAGTAACAACTTCCCATCACCAGTATTAAAGCAGCTGACTCATAGGAGCCTTCAGAAAAGCCTTAAAAAAAAAAAACTAAACAACAGAAAGCCCTTCATACATAATTCTATTTCTGTGTTGATTAATAGCTATTGCTTTGACCTTTTTCATCTGCATTTGCTAAGTCCCCAAGTTTTATGCAAGAGGATTTTGCTTAATGTCCTGCATTAACTATGTGCGGTACTGAAAAGTCACAGGATTATTTATTGCATTTTACAGAAACCCAAGTGTTACTCAGGTGAATGACACATAGAAATCTATACTTGATTACTTTGTCAGCATGGTGGTCTCGTGGAAAGCACTCATGCCTCACAAGAGGAAAGCTGCTGGTTCACACCTGTTGCCCTTTTGGCCGTTTCCATATCAAGTTACTTATTCTCCCTGTGCCTATATTGGCTTTTGACGGGTAGTTTGGCGTCCTCAAACCAAATGCATGCTTTTAAACACGATTCTAGCCCGGTAATATAAAGTTCGTGAAGTTATCACACGTCTGCTGGACAACCAATGAATCTATGATGAATTGGGTATGTTGGAGTTATGTGGAGTTTATGCCAGTGGGGTCTTTTTTTTTTTTTTTTTTGTGGCGAAGACATGTTTCCATGTACGTTTTCCTCCAGATACTCTGTCTCCTCCCTTGTTGGGTGTGATTTTGTATGCCTTTCAAAATCTTTTCACACATTTGAAATGTTCAAATGAAAGAAGTATGCATATTATTAAGAACGCAATGGAAAAAGTAAATGTAGCCACATTTCAACTATAATCTAGCATTTCACAGCTCACCTTTTCGAGTGTCTTTCTTAATGCGGCCTTGTCTCTACCAAGCCGTGTCAGCGCCTTCTCCGACTCGTCTCTCTCACTCTGCAGTCTCTGCAAGGCGCTCTGGAGACAGACGACTTTTTCTTGGAGTCCTTCGTTTGCTCTCTGCCGCTGCAGTTCAGCGTCCTGCTGCTGCTTCAGACTCTGAGATGCAGTCAATCAACCGCACATCAAAACAGAACCTTAACCTTTGGACTGTTATTTACTGACGCTGTAACGACCCGACTCACCTCCTTCAGTGTGCCGGTTTGCTTTTCCAGGTCAGAAACTTTAAGCTGTGAGTCCTCTTGGCCTCTTCGAAGGCTCTGGGTCTGCTCCGTGAGCGTGTGGTTCAGCCTCTTGCTCTCTGACAGGGCACCTCGTGTTTTATCCAAACGTTCCTATGGACACACGCGTGTTGAAAAACACGACACGGCGAGTTTCATCAAAACCGTCTCACTGTGCACTTCGGCTGAACTCACTTTTCTCACCTTTAGATTCTGTGGCTTTTATACAGTTTTTGACATCTTGCTGGAAGTTGTGGGCAAGAGTTCATATTTTTCCAATGCTTTTTTTTTTTTTTTTGTGCACTTTTTTTCTGAACAGCCTTTGAGCAGATCGAGATTTATACCCAGGATGTCATGCACGGTAAAAATGCATTTCCGTGTAATTAAAGATAAAATACTGGCAGCTGTGGCTGCCAGAAATTCACCGTAAAAACAATACTGTGAGATTATTCAAGACATCGTGGAATGCTTTTTTGGCAGCAATTCATTTATGAGTTAATTTTTTTTTTTTACTATAAATGACAAATGTAAATCATAAATAACGGCAGTTTGCTTGTAGGTAATGTGTTTGCATTTCAGCTCCATCAATCCATACGTTTCCAGATCAGTCTTTATTCTGAGTATTTATTCTGATACGCAACAAAAGGTAGAGTACACCTATGGCAGATAGTTCGTCACAGGATTAACACAGAGAGAGAGAACATGCTCATGAACACACTTACATCTACAGAAGATTTCTTAAATTAAACATATATATATAAACTTCAATAATTTATTGTTAAATGTTGAAAACATGATTAAATAGTATATTTTTGTTTTCTTGATTTCAGAGAAATCCCTGATTGTTTAAAGGTTATTTATTGTAGAATTTGTTCATTGGAGTTACTTCTACACCATGTTCAGTGTGTGTGTTTTTTTTTTTTTTTAACCCGAGAATTCAAACATCTATTTTTCAAAAAGGGTTTCAGGTTATTTTTATGATGCAGCCTCAAAGTCAGGTTTAACGTTTCTACTAAGACTGAAGGTTACTTAGCCTGACTGAGGACTGCACTACTTAGTTTCAGAGACAAGAAATGTTTGCAAAATAGAAATAAAGAATAAATGCTCTTTTTTTTTTTTTTTTTTTACGAGTCAAGAACTTCACAGAGTTTGTGTGTGTATGTTCCCCCTGCTGGCTTCAGTTTGGTGACTCTGATGGACTGTACCTGCAGCAGCTTCCGGTCCTGCTCACTGGCAGTCAAAGCTTTCTGCAGCTGTGTTATCTGCTCCTGCAGGGCGCCAGCGTTCACTCTGTTGTCACTCAGGCTGTTTGACATTTTGTGAAGCTGTTCTCTCAGCTGGCTCTCGTGCTGCTCGGCCCGAGATAGCGAGGTGGTCAGTCTGTCCTGGTTGACTCTGAGTACTGCACACTGGTCTTCGCTCTCGCATAACTTCCTCCTCAGGTCTGTCAGTCTCTCCTGCAATGCTCCCGCCTCAGCATCCAGCTCCGCCGCCCTCAGCTGTGCCCTCTGAAGCTCGCCCTCCAGGCTTCGCTGGGAGAGCTCCAGGTGACTTACTCTGCTTTCTGCTGCCTCCAGGGATTCTTTCAGCTTCCGCTGGTCTGCATTTGCGGAAAACTCGAAGCCCTGCATGACCTTCACCTTGTCCTGAAGAGAAATTGGAAAAGGATTTTCTCAATCTCAAACAGGATAATAAAGAACACTGATCTCATCTTCTTATTTTACTTTTACACACCTGCAGTGCAGAGGCTTCGGTCTGAGCAGCTTGCAGACTCATGCTGAGTTGAGCAATGTCATCTTGAAGACTTCTTTTCTCTCTCTCTGCATGACGTAACTTTTCTTCCTGCAGGGAAAGGAAAGCCTGCACCTTCTGCAGCTGTTCTTCAATCTCCCGTTTTCCTGAAAGAATATGTACCGTAAATAAACAGAAATACCGTCTACTGTGTAGGATTCTTTAGTTTTATTTACCCTCCTCTGATTGTTTCAAGGATCTCTGTAGTTGGAGCAGTCGGGATGCTGATGTGTCATGGCTGCCTTTGAGCTCGGTAACATGTTGACTGAGAGTGACTATCTGACCTTTAGCTTCATCCTGAAAAGGAAAAGGGAAGAAGTAAAAGTCAAAACCTGCCTAGAAAATCAAAGTTTGTATTCATTTTGCATCTAATTCATGAGGTACAATACCCTTTCTCTTTGTACGTCTCTGAATTCTTGCAGAAATTCTCGTAGGGCTGTGTGTACTAACTCCACATTCAGCTCCTTATCTTCTCCATGAGGAAACACAGACCTGTCCACGCCGCTCTCTCCTGACCAGACACGGCACTCGTTAACATTTGTTGAACAGCAGAGTAGGTTGATACCCAATCGTAAGGAGTGCTCATACCATCCATGTGACTCCTTCGCGGCCGTCTCCGTGACCCGGCTTTGTCAGAAAGCCTGGTGGAGTTGATGTCAGTGTGGCGCAGCGCTGAGTACATTAGTGCCAGGGTGCGCTCCAAGTCCCTACATTTGGCGTCTCTCAGGCCCAACTGCTCCTCAAGTGTCTGAGCTTTGTTTTTAGACAGTTCAACCTGCGCAGAGAGTTCCTTGACTTGAGCGCTGGTCGTCTCTAATTTTGCCTGCAGACGTGCAGTTTTTTCCCTGCCGGTCTGATCACTCTGGTGCAGAGAAGCTTCTTTTTCCTGCAGCTGCTCCTGCTTCTGATGCGCCTCGGTGGTCAGCTCTAATACACGACTTTGAAGACTTGCGACCTTTGAAGACACAGAAAAGGGTTTTACAAGCTTGACATAATGACAGAAATACAATTAAGTCATAGTTGTGATGTTTTTTGATCAATTGTCCCAGGTCGGATCTCTGCTGGTAAATGTTGCTTTACTCTTGTGTACAACATAAACACCAAGGATACTGTATTTATATCTGCAGGCAGATAATAGAGATGCTCACCTGAATGGAAAAAAACTACATCAGTACTTTGTTTAAACTGGGAAGGTGAAAAATATTTCAGTTAAGATTTTCAGTTTCTCAACACTGCAATGTTTTTACTACCAAAGATAGTGTATACTCAAATGTGCACAATATAGAATAGAAATACCTTATTAGTTCCAGATGGAAATTCTTTTGTTAAACGCTTTACCTAAGATAGTTTAGTTAGTCTTCTCTTTCTCCTGATCTCTTTAAATGGAAGACTACGTCATACAAATGCAATATGCACATAAGAGATATGTTTAATGTACAGTAAAAAAGAAAATATATAGTTTGTAAAGATTTTGATTGCATGGCAGAAAAAGGGCAACGAGTTAAGTTAAGTCTGAATTTTGGAATCATTTCCATCACTTGCCTTCGTGCTCATTGTACATGGGGCCATTCAAATTGTAGAAAAGGGGCAAAATCGCTTTTAGCTGATGGACAATAGCGATTATCACCACAGTCACTCCATTCATGAAAGAACAACATGTTATCTGACAGGTCTACTTTTACCCTCATACATAACACGAACATGCTGTTTTTAAAGTGTTAATATGTTTTGAGATTAAAATCTTCACAGATAAAAACTCAGGGAGTCACTGGACTCGGACATTATATTGTGAAACGGTGAACCTTCTTTAACCCTTTGTGAAGAACAAACTTAGATGCTTCAAATGTGATAAATTACAATGAATTAAAAAAAAAGAAAAATATCTTGCATATAAATAGTGCTGTTAGAAAAACAACGCATTCCAAGCTTATAATGTATCATAACGCTGTATGATTAATTTTGAGTGGCCATGGCATACAGAACCCTGTTTAACATCCATTCATTTGTCAACTCGAGGACTCTGGTTGCTGCAGTTGTGAGAACTTGGGAACCTTTGAAATAAGGTTAGAGGTGGAAAGAGGTCAACAAAACAGGTTTTTTGTGAAAGCTAAACTATTTGGCAAACTGACATTTGTTTTTTTCCGGCGTGTGATTTTACAAATTGGAGTCATTGGAGTTCCTTTAATTACACATCTTAAAGTGTGATATTGTTCCCGTTCTCTGTCTCTGCATGAGCAGAAGAAGTATTCCTACAGTGTGTGTGCCAAGGCCAAGTGTTTGCTCGAGCATGTTGTTAACAGATTGATCCCCGGAGGCCTTCTACCTCATTTAGCGCCGCTTCCCTGCCAGCCTCACACTCCAGCAACCTCTGCTTCAGAGTGAAAGCATCGCGACGTGCCGCCTCCTCCTTTTGCTCCTCCTGACAGACCCGGGCCTGCAGCTCCAGCACTTCCTGTTTCAGCCGGCTGCTCTCACCCTCCAGGACCTTCACCTGAAGAATAAAGGATTACTTCCAAGTAGTTTATTTTAAAATAAATCAGGAGGAAACCAGTGACCTGGTTAATGTCTCACCTGTCTGCGCAGCTCCTGCAGCTCTCTGCGTGCCTGCAGACGGGATTTCTCCAGCTCTCTTATGTTGCCTCGTAGACTTGTTGCCTCCTGGTGCATTGAGCTCTTACATTCCTCTAACACAGACACTTTCTGGTCCTTCTCTTCGACGGCTCGTCTCAAACTAGATGTTTTCACAACATAAAACATCACTAGGCTTACTATCCATCACTGATCATTACAACAGAGTATTAAAAAGAAGGTGAGTTGTACCTGCTGTTGTCGCTCTCCGTCTTCTTGATAAAAGCTCTCAGGTCCTCGTTGGACTCTTGGATGGCTTCTTTCTCTCTGGCCTCGTCGCCCAGGACCCGTTTGAGGTCCAACGCTTCTTTTCGTTGGTTGTCTCGTTCCTGTGCACAGACCTGGAGCTCTCTGTGAGCGTCGATCAGCTCCCGCTTCAAATCAATGAGTCTGGTTTCTGCCTCTTGCAGCTGCTGTCGGAGGCCCTCTAACTTTAATTCAAGGAGAATGAAAGACAAGGTTGATTAATGGGGCAAAATCAGGAAGTTGTTGAGTAAACGGTAAACAAGTGTACGTCAATCTTTTACCAAAAAGTTAAAATAGACCTGCCTGCTATGAAAATGTATTTCAATCATAATCATCGTGGATCAACATCCAACATTGATGGTGGCCAGCCACAACCGTTCAATGTCTGTCGGGATAACAATCCACACTCTCGTGGCTCTGTGACACACCTGACAGTACTTCAAAGTAATCTCAGTGATGCTGAAGTGTGGAATAGTAACATCTCCATCAAAACATGCGGAACACCACAGAATTTGCTGCAACGTGTGCAGCAATACAACGATCCTCCAATTACATGAATGTATCTCAACAACTTAAAACCTCGACTGAGGTTCTTTTGGTGTTTTGTGAAGGAAAAGCAGCTGCAGCAGCATTGATTCTTCTGTACGAGTTGTTCAAGGAACTTTCATCACGCCAGTGTTTAAGCAGTGAATAATATGAAGAAATAAAGACTTGAAGCATCTTGTTTATTCAGCCTCAAAAATGAAATTAGGAGTACGATTAACAGCAACATCACCAACACTGGAACATCTAAATGACCACAGTAAATAGGTAGAGCATTTATTCTTTGGTAATGATCACATTCGTATTACTTTCATTGTCTCCTAGAGGAGTACTTTTCATTTTCCTGACCAGTTGTAATTGAATTTGACAAAAAAAAAATGAGGAAAAAAATTCAATATTGTGAGAGCGCCAACCTGTTGTTTGGATTTCAACATTTGAAAAACTCTTTAAATGCTTCTACTGTGTCACAAAACTGGACATTCAAAATAATTTTTTCATTACTTACATAATACTTCAATACTTATGCACACAATGAAAGCCAACAGGCCCCCAATATTTCTGGAAGAAGTTATAATAAGACATATAATTGAATAACGAATGGGAGACACCGTTGAATTCTTGGGAAAGAAATACATTTGTAATGGTAATGCCGGATCAGATAATGGATGGGAGTATCATTGTTTGAAAGCTAAATCTCAACATCTCCAATTTTAAGTGCTGTGTGCACAACCTCCAGATACTCTGTGACCTATATTCCCATTTTATGGCAACGTGCTGTGTTGTAGCCAGAGAGGCAGGGAGGCCTGCGCTTATCTGGGCATGGAGAAGAGCCAAGTGGGCCTCCAGCCAGAAGCTGTCTCTCCCTATCTGCTCTTTTGCAGCTCGCAGTGTAAAAGAATCCACAGAGAGCAACATGATAAACAGCCCCCCCCAGCCCCACCCCAGTAGAGTGAAAAAGAGGGAGGATGAGGAGCAGGATGAGGAGGAGGAAGAGTGTTATGTTTAGAGGCCACACAAGATGGTTTCTTTCTCATAAACTCTAATGTGAGAAAAAACAAGCCAGGG
>OMNM01011637.1:3741-19179 GCA_900302745.1 Parablennius parvicornis | reverse complement strand
CTCTGTGTGCTGCGCACCTGATGGCACCCTGATGCTAGTAAAGCTCTGTGACAGAGGCCAACGTAAACATGAGCCTATGGTAAATGGCTCTCGCCTGCACTGGTACTAATTGGTGTAAACTCTCTCTCACAGCCTCACAGCAGAGGCAGGTCAGAGGTCTCCCGCCCAATGCCAAGTCAAACAAGCCTGCAATTTCCCATCCATTTCTGCAATCCTACAGCACAAACAGATTCTGCCATCTATATGGTGACAACCACACGACGTATTTGTCTACATATCGACGATACCTGGTTGAATCAGCCCGGCGACAAACGTGATTCTCCTGGTGAAAGCTGCAAAATGAAAGTCGAGACTGAAAAGACTCACCTCCCGTTGAACATATTCCTTTTGTTGGTTCAACTCTGTGACCTGCTCAGTGAGACTTTTCCTGGAGCTCTCGTGAGCGTTCAAAGATTCCTCAAACTGAGTCCTTAAGTCTTGCAGCTCTGCCTGAAGGACAGCCATCGCATTCTGGGACCAAGAACAATCCGAGTTATAAAGCAAAGAAAGGTGCACACATTCTGGTGAAACGAGCCAAACTAACAATTCTGATTCAACTTTTTGTAAACAGAGTAAAAAAAAAAAAAAAAAGTCAAAATATAAAATTTTCAGGGGATGTTTCTCAAAAAAATATGTGTAGTGTGTGTGTTGATGTGCTGAATGTGATTTGTGATATGATTCATTTTTGGTTTCAATCATTTGGGTACCAGTTCATCCTTCCTTAGATATCATATTACCTGAGAACATCTCCCTCCTATGACTTTGGTGTAGTTCTGTCTTTTAGAACATTTTTTGCATATGAAATGTCCAGGTGACTGTCCAAAGAAACACTTTTCTTTGCGTTACTGTCTCACTCACTGCGGTTGAAATCATTACTCATTTTTGTTATGTACTGATTGAAAACAGTAAGTTATTCTCCCCGAATGAAAACTACCTACGAACCAGCCTGAGACTCGCAGACTAAGGGGTAACTCCAAATGTCAGAAAAATATTTACAGAAGTACAGATTTTTAGTTTTACCTTGTCCTGCTCCTGTTTGCTGAGTGCCTCCCTCTGCAAGTTCTCCATTTCCATATCTGCAGTGGCCAGATCCTGTCTTAAGACTGCGAGCTTCTCTGTGAGTGCTGCCTTCTCGGCCTCCATCAATGACAAAGCCTGTTCAAAAAAACCACCGCCATCAAATTCACTTTTAAAATCACATTTACAATCCATAGCTTTATACAGTTAAGACACTCTAACAGCTTTAACTTCAAGTGAAAATCCTACTGAGAACGCCAGGTTTGAATAATATATATAAATATTTGTCGCATAAAATAACCACAAGTCATTTTGAACACCTAAAGCACAAACTGTAAAAATGGTTTAGAATAAAAACAACAAAAACATAGAAGTCTTTCTGTGTCAATAAACAAGAACAATTGTTTAGAATGTTGAATTATTATGAGAAAATTAAGACTAATGTTTCAAAATTCATAGAAATAGACGCTTTTTCATTTATTTTTCACGTGTGAGTTTAAAATAAAATACTTTGCCTGCACTGAGGGTCAGAAAACACATTTCAGGACACTTTGGTAGAATCTTGGAAATCAGCCTTGATTTTATTCTCAGCAGTCCCACTTTTGTATGTTTATGAAAGTGGGTGTGTCGATTGGTGTTTGATCCACTGTAATGTTTTGGCAAATCAGAAAACAAAGAGAGGGACCACAGCCTTTCTTAAAGACAGTCAGTGGACTGAGGCATAATAAAAGCATTCCAAGGTGTCCCTAAAAATCACACACTGTAATTTAAATACTGAAACATGTTGACGTACACAAACGAACCCATAGGTAATCAACCTCAGGATCACCTCACACACCTGTTGCTTCTCGCTCTCGGCCTGCAGGAGGCTTTGGCTGTGGTCCTGCTGCAGCCGGGCCACTTCCTCCTGCACCTGCTGCACTTCCCTCTGGCTGCGAACACGCAGCTCCTCACACTGCCTGCGCAGCTGCTCCTCGGCCTGCAGCCGCTGCAGCGTCAGCTCTGCCTGCTGCTGCTCCTGCCAACCAGCACACACACACACACACACACACACACACACACACACACACACACATACACACACAGTCACAATTAAGAAACGAGATAACTCAGGTGTGTGATTGTATTTTGATCTCACTCTACCTTTTGCTGGCGTTCGGCATCAAGCTGCTCCCTGTGATCTTGCTCTCTGTTTTTCAAGGTCAGCACCATGTGCTTCTCCATATGAGCTAGTTTTTCCTCCAGCTTGCTTCGCTCCAGTGCAGCCTGTGCAGACTGCCGTTTGTTGTCTGCACGGACCTGAGCAACATCACCTGGACAGTCACGAAATGCACACCAGTTGCACATCACATGGAGAACAGACTTCACAAACATAAGATGTTCCAGCTTAGGAAAGACAGAATTCTGAGTTGGATTTATAGGGTGTATTCATCCATATCTTTTAGGAGAACATGCTAAGCTTAACACCACTTATCTGATCCATGTGTGTTTGTGCAGAGTGGTGGGACCCTGGTCAGCTGAGAAAGCAGCTCCAGTGATGCTGCCGTCCAGCTGTTACAGAGCTCACAACTGAAATATGGATCTCTGGTGGCCTGCTGGAAAAGCTTCATGGCTGGGGGGGGGCTTGGCACAGAGAACACTGGGGTCTCCCAGGGAGAGGGCTACTCACGCGTCAAGGCCTCGTTAGCCAGGAGCAAGGCACGCCTCTCCCCCTCCAGCCTGGTGAGCTCGGCCTCCAGGGACGAGACAAGCTCCTGGCTCTCGAACAGTGTCGCCTCCAGGGACTCCTTGTCCGCTCTGGAACACGACATTACAGCAGTTTGGGGGTGAGGGGGTTGGGGGGAGGGAAGACCTTTAAGCCTTTAGGTGTAGAAGGTCATAAAACCCAATAATCCATCATGAGCATAGTTTCCAAATAAAACCATGTTACTTAAAGACTCTTGTTACATGGGACTTGCTGTGCTTCAGAAACTAAAAGCAAGTACACAATGGTAGTCAGTTTTAAACACAAACATATACAATGAGTTATTTATGATGCATTTGAGGACACTGTACTGTGTTACATTCATGTCTTATCCTCAACATGAACTACTGCTAAAGGTAGAATAATAATCCACGATGTGAACCTTAACTTTTGCACTCATTGTTGACATGTTTTGCAGTTAAAACCTGATTCTGAATATCAAAATTGGTCCCAAAAATGTTGGAGGTCAGACCACACAGACAAATATGAAGAGACACACACGAAAACACACGTCAGACCTCAGTGCGAGCAGCTCCTGCGTGAGACCGCAGGCCTTTCGGTCAGCAGAGCTGAGCTTGACATCCAGAGCCGCCTTGTCCTTGGCCAGCTCCTCCCTGTCATGGGCAGCTCGCTTTACGGCTGCGGTCTGGGTCTCCAGCTCCTTCCTGCACGCACACAGCTCCTCTGTCACACTCTGCATCTGCCTCCTGACCTGGAGACACACACACACATACAGATACAATCGAACAAGGCAGGTCTTTCATTTTAGGCTGACATAATTTCTGAACTTTACAGCATGCACATTACACAACAGGATTGTGAGTAACGTTGAAATAATGAGAAGGAAAGGGTGAGCAGAGAGAGCTGACTATTAATCTTTGCATATGATGCAGGCACATTTCCTCAACTAACATAGAACTGTAAAAAAAAAAAAAACTTTTCAGGTATGAAACCTAAATCAAACACATTCTTAACAGGTTTGTGTCACAATGCAGCAACATCAGTCTGAAAACAAAACAAGTCTGAAACAAAACAAAAAAAGTGATGTTATTTTATGAATCTTTGTATGTTGATACTTGAATCATTCAGACATCTGGTGATAAGAAATGAAGAAATGACAGTGTGTATGCAACTTGTTTATCTGTATTTATTATCCATTAGACTCCACAATTATTATTGGAGGTGATGAGGGGAGGTTTCCTTTTCACTTTGTCTTTAATGACAATGGGGACGCAGGCTACAATAAAATGATGGTATAAATTATTTTACAGGTTTCAATGTGATTTCAAAGAAATGTTTTAAACAGTTTTCTTATAGTATTTATTGGTTAAATTGGACAATATCATACAATTTAGTCTCCAGATCACACTTAAAGGCTGGGAATAGAAAAGGAATGTTTAAAACCACGTTGAAATCTAAAAAAGATGAAACAAAAAGTTTACATTTTGATGACTAAGCAGAAAAAAATTCAGTTTAAAATTTAGGTGGAAAAGGTTGATGTCATTTAGATTGTTTATTCCAATTAAGTCCATCAATTCAACTTCAATATTTGTTTCATTCATGGTATGGTTGCATGGGGATAGAGTAACTCTTAACTAACGACTGAAACAGAGCAAAGACTATTGTTGAATATTGATGCTGTGAGGTCACATCAATCATCAATACACCAACATGTTGTCTGTTCACAGCATCACAAATGAATTGCATTTATGTAAGGCTAATTTAAATATGAAGAACAACCATACAATGACAAGTAATTTCCAATTAGACTACTCTAAAGTCCCATCTTACTGTACTCTCACATGAGTTATAACATCTTTTTTTTAGGTCTACTGGTCTCCACTTAACAGGGCACAGAAATAAAGTCAGTATTAGTGTCAATTTGTGTATTTATCTTATTTTCATTAGACAGCAGTAAAGCTTCGAGCTGAAACAGAAAAGTGTTTACTTTAATCATTATCTCTGCGTTCTATTTTAACAGTGGCTGCCAACCAGGGCTTTAAAGAGTGTCTAGTATAAACAATAAGCTCTGAAAATATCTCGGTGTTCCCCCAGATGTGTTGCGCCAGCGCCTAACAAACCATCACGCTGTATATAGCAGACCCCTGCAACTTCTAATATTTCACTGTCACAGAATGTTTGAAAAGCAACAATCACAAGTAATTTGATTTTGAAGCAAACTAAAATGAACTCACACTACCTAAATATTAGCACACAACATCGCTGTGCTCGGCTTAAGGTAAATATTGAAGTGGATGAATTACACCGATGTTATGGACGCGAGCAGCCCCCAATAAAGGGATGAAACACGAGCTCGGCGCAGAGGAGGCCACTGCTGGGCTTGTTTTATCCGCGGCTGATTTATTTGTACAGATAGGCTATCTGAAAATGTTTGAATGGAATTTGTCAGATTGTTTAGGTTTGTTATATTCTCGCTCAGATCAACACAAGATATCCAAGTTTCACATTCGGAACATATAATAAAACAGGAAAGGATTCTTTTCATTCTTCGGGGGAATAAACAGGGAGAGCTGGATCTGCCGAATGAAGAATGGAAATACTTTAGGTGTTAATTTATTGGCGCTTTCACTGAACCCCCCACTGGATATTATATGTCGAACTATTTATCTTTTCCAGTTCACATTTGTTCACAACGGTCCTCACTAGTTATCTCCCAAGTTACTCATAAAACACATAAGGCTCAAACTGCTTTCCATATTCTAGTTGGAAGAAGAAGAAAAAAAAAAAAGCATAACAGATGTGTCCAGTATTTTGTATGGATTATAATGTGACAACAAGCTGTGTGAACCTGCTGAAAGCTATTAATAACGTCGGCAGCGTTCTCCCAGGAGGAGGGAGTCGGGGTCGTGAGGTCGCTGACCTGGGAGTGCTTCTCCAAGGCCTGGTCTTTCTCCCTCTGCAGGAGGCTTTTCTCTGCCTCCAGCTTCTGGCAGAGATCCTGTAAGTGGCTGTGGGAGCTCTCCAGAGCTTGTTTCTCCGTGAGCAGATTCATCAGATCATTTTGCACCCGCGCCGCTTCCTCTCTGGCGGCGACCCGCTCCACTTCGGCTTCTCGCCGGCGCTCACCGAGCTCCGTCTTCTGCCCTTCCGTCTAGAAAAATCACAATGTTTTACTCCTGCATGGGCTCTTTTTTTTTTTCTTCTTCTTTTTAGTCAGTGTTTTAGGAGTCGAAGGGATGAGTGCCAACCTGCAGCAGAATCCGACTGAGCTCCACTTTGTCTTTGGCTAAACCTTCACTCAGGGCAGCCATCTTGGCCAGAGAATCTTTCAGGGAGGCCTCACGAGTCTGCAGTTTGGTGATGGTGCACTCCTGCGTGGCTCTTTCAGACTCCATCTGCAGAGTGCATACATAAAACAACACTACAATCATAATGTTGTCATGATATAAAACTAGGACATTATGTGAAATGTGAAAAAAAATACAATAAAATAAATGCTCAAAGCTGTGAACCATGTATTCAGTGGGATGTAGTTTATAGCCTTAAAGAGCACCAGGACAGTAACATGATTGCTTATTAGAAAACTACCAAGAAACACGGACTCTGATAGCTGGAAATGACGATTCTCATTCGATAAACACTGAAGATTTACTGTTATTAATGATGACTTTGTACTATCTTCAAATAAATCCCAGCTGCTTTCTGGAAGGTTCCCTGTCAAACCTGGCGGAGGGATCTCCGTTTAGCTGCTGTAGGATGGTTTACCTTCGTTAGAGCCAGAACGAGGCTGGCCTTGTCGTCCTCCAGCACCTCTTTCTGCAGGGTGATTTGATTCAGTGTCTCTTTTACTGTCACGAGCTCCTGGCGCAGATCTGACTGCTTCACTTCAATCTCCTGCAAATTCCTCTCACTGAAACACAGAAAGTCTCACACTGTTTCTTTGTCCCACACGCAGGCAGGCACACACACACTCTACATTTCCACATTGAAAGTGCCAAAGGCCACAACACCAAGGGAGTAGTTTTTCCTTTTTTCAATTTTTTTCATTTCACTAGATCGCATGTCCTGCTCCAATTCTCGGCTAATCAAATTTTTTAGCAAAAGAAACCCAGAAAAAAAAAAGAAAACAAGTATTCCTCCTCGCATGAGTGCAGTAATTCTATGTAAATCATTTACATTTTCATCCAAATGTCATCTGGGTGCGTTGCCGTCCGGAGAATGACATGTGTTATTGATCTGAACTCTAAACAAAGGGAGCTTGAAAACAATCACGCTTGACAGGATTTGCATTGTGTAATGGTCAATGCTGTGCTCTTGGGCTCGTACCCTCTTTGGGCCTCTGTGCGCTGGCGTGCCAGCTGCATCTCCAGATCCTCCCTCTGCTGCCTCAGGAGGTCCCGCTGTCGCTGCAGTTCTAGCGACGAGCTCCGCAGGACCTCCAGCTCAGCATGCTGGGAGTCCACCTCCTGCTGCCGCCCGGACAACAGCTTCTCCAGGCGGTCTTTCTCACTGTGGGACACAGAGAGCGGTGTGAGGCCACGGAGGACGGTCTGGGCGGTTACAGCACATTTATCACTCTGATCATCTCATAAACAGAAAACAACATGATCATCACAACAGCTTTTGTAAAATCAGCATTTAAACCCTCAAGGTAAAAACCATCTGTGCAATTTCAGCGCATTTAAAGAAGTTCAGCGAAGATTAACTGAACAAAAGTTAAATTACTCATATAGACCAATCAATTTCACGAGTATCAAAGTCCAAAGTGTATAAAAATCTTGGCCGGGGTACCTGGATACGAGTTCCAGTGAGCAGCGGTATCTATTCCCGTCTCGGAGGATTTCCTCCTGAGCTTTTCTGGCCTCCTGACTTTCCCTCCTCGCTTGTTGAATCGTTTGTTCCAGTTTCTTCCTTTCAGCATCCTTCTCCTGCAGGCAACCGCGCAGCGTGTCCACTTGCTCCAGAGCAGCATCCAAACGCACTCGAAGTTCCTGTGATGTGTTTATATGTAAAATGAAAAGTTCATCTCCACCTGTTGTGCTTTTGATTAGCGTGGTTTAATAAGTCAGAGGCACTTTGGACTTCATACAAAGCAAATAAAGGAACGCCGAGAACTGGGATTGACCACAAAGTTTTCTGTGGGTTTCCACATATAATCATTCCATCAATAAATGTTTAATGAAACCAAAAGGTAAATATATATTTTAGCCACCAAACATAAAGATTCTTTTGGCGTGGCATCCACAGCTCCCGCTAAACACAACTTAAGTCAGTATTTACTGAGCATAGAAACTCCACTTGTAATATTATAACAGAATATCCACCTAAATGTCATATTATAATTATTATATTAGTTCACCATGTATTTCATCATTGCATTCAGCTGTGTACTGCTCCATAGAACAGTATGGCCACAGATGGTGATAGCTAAACATAGGAAAGTGCCTTGGATATTCACATTGCAGTTAGATTTTGTATTGTTCCAGGCGGACAACTGTTGAAGAATTCAAGTAAAAATAAGCTCTAGTTGGATACCCACATAGAACTTTGTGCTTTGTGACCCAATATTTATCATGCAGGCACTATTGTAATGTGATTTCATTATTATAATGGTAATAGTGAAAAGTTAGCGTTAACTATAAACACACAATATTGACATTAATGGGAATTACAACATGCTGAAATGAGTCAGAAATGTTCCTAAAGCAGATTAAATATTATCATAATACATTGAGAGCACTCATTCTCTGAAATATGTATAATCCTGCCACCTGTAGCTGCTTCTGGTGCTTGGACTGAGCATTCTGTACAGCCAATATGGTAGACGTCCTGAGAGGAGAGCGGCCGTAGAGAGGTGAAGAAGGAGCCGTTTCACTGCCACAGCTCTCACCCTCACTGCCAACCAACTGCAAATCAGATGCAATATTTAAAAACAACCTGCAATTATTTCTGATAATAACAACTCAATCCTTAATTGTCTTCTGACCTGGTGAACATGAAATAAAATGTTTTGGAGGCCGTGGATCTCTGTGTGGAGCGTTTCCATCTCTGCTTTATCCTCCATTCTCCTCGTCTCCTGGGCAGGAAACCATTTAAGACTGAGATAAGCAGCATGTGTGGTGGTGACATTCCCCAGACTGCAGCCCTCTAGTCTAACAACTTGTGGACTTTGTCAAGACCAAGGACCCAGACAACAACAAATTTAGCACTTTCAGCCATCCGTCTATCTGCTGCCTGATTCCCAAGCTCCTACCATCCGGTCCAAACTGATCTGCATGTTGCTCAGGCCCGCATCCTTCTCGGTGTTCTGGCTTCGGAGGTACCGCGTTGTGTCAGTTAGCTCTAATATCCTAGATTGAGCAGAGTGCATGAAAAATATGAGACAGCAAAATCACAAAAGGGCTCTCACACACACACACACACACACACACACACACACACACACACGTGCACGCACACACACACAGAGCATCAAGACTATCATATTCTCTGCGTGGAATTATGGGATTACTGTTGACTTGTGTCGAGATCAAAAGCCACTTAGATCCCAAATACAAAAATGTGGACATTCCTGCTGTCCCTCTGACTGAAGGACACAAGAGATCGTACAATAGACATGATTCTTTTTATATCAGGACGAGAATGCGAGTTCATTGAAAACATCTTGAAAGCTGACAGCATATAAAGCTCTGGGGTTTCATCTGAGGAATTAAATATGGCTTCACTTTCAGAACCTGATTTGTGGAAGAGATCAAACGATTCCATCACACACAAGGTCGGACAAAGAAGTCCGATTTCATTTTGTGACACATATTTCTTTCTAAGGTCCAAGTTAGCTTCACTTTGTCAAATAAACTAAAAACAAACCAAAAAAAAAAAAAAAAAACTAAACTCTGTTAAATAGTTTATCCAAACTCATTTTATTTTGCAGAAAAGAAGCAGATTATAAAAAGCTTCATGATTTTCCAACCAGACTAACTGTAACAGCTTCCCCTGGCACACCTATTTGGAAACGATTGAAACTAGTCCTGTAGGTCTGAGTGTCTGTGCAGGATCGTACTCGGTAGGTGGTTTCTTTATACGAGAAACACCAATAACTGACGGGGTTGTGGAAACTCTGCAGAGCAGAACTTCGAAGGCGGTTTTGCACATGTACACATGCAGGTAAATGTTGTAAACAAAACAGACAATATATTCCTTACTGTTTGTCCATCCTACTGGTTGATGCATTACCTAAAAAAATAATGGATCCAACCAAGCAGACTTTTTAAAACTTCGAATGATAAATCGTCAGGAACTGTTTGTGTTTGTGGCTTTCTCGTGGAAGCCTCTGCAGCTTCTTTCCACAAACTAATGGGGCTGTGGGCTCCTCCTGATTCCTCACCAAGAAGCAAAGTGATTGAATATGTGTGAGTGAAGGGACAGTGTAGAAGTTTAGTTTGTGCTTTTGGACGTGTCTCCAAGAGGGAACGCTGCAGGTTTCTTATCATTGCATCAATCTTTTGAGTTTGCTTCTGGTTGTTGGTTTTCTTTCATATTTCGATGACAGTTTAATTCTATATTGGCTTTGAGAGGAAGAGATCTGACTTTTACTGGTACTTTGTTTTAGAGGGGAAAAAAATGAAAGACTGTTGTCTTAGTCCCGGAGATGGTTATACCTTGAGTTGAGTTGGATTTTCTCTGCTTCCCAGCGAGCCTGCTGCTGTATGGCCTCCCTGAGCTTCTCCTTCAGTTGCCTGTCCAGCGTGGACATCTCCACACCGCTGAAGGTGCTTTCTTGTGCTTCCCTGCTCTGTAAGTTCACGCAGGCTACATGTAGCTGTTGGCAGGCAGCGACACACTCCCCTCGCATTTCAGACAGAGTTCTGTTCAAACAAGGTGGGTGCAGGAGGGATTACAGAATTTGTCAAAACATGTAAAATTTGAAAAGGTAAGAAAACATGACATGGTGGTTTCACTCATACAGTTGTAAATTATTAGTTTGTACTTAAAGATGACGGATGTCTGCAGCGATTAAACTCACGGATCACTTTGAAGAGTCTTCGGTCTAAAGGCTCTGACATGACTAAGCCTTCTGTGACCCGAGCAATTACGGTTAAAGCAAATCACTAGTCTATACAGTTGTTCAACATTATAGAGGCCCACTCTTCATCAAGCCAGGAGCCCCAGTGTTGTCTTGATGGATGACTTTGGCAGTGAGCGCAGACACCTTGAGGTATCTGTCCATCAATGAGGAAACAATAAGCAGGGGGACCAGTGACCTTGTTGACCTGCTTCACTTTGATCTCGGGCTGAGAGACGGATTGCGGTTGCTGTCGTGAGCGTGAGACTCAGGAGGCGTGAGGGTTTCAGGAGAGATCCTGAGTCGCTGGAGGGACTCTGGCGGCGTGCCACACTCACCTGTCAGTGAAAGTCCTTAGCTGGGTGAAACTGCTCCGCAGGGAGGCAGCCTGGCGCCACAGAGCTCTGACACGAGCTCGCTCACGAATCAACCTGGAGGCACATGTCTGCAGAGAGGATCAGACGGCGACACTAGAGACGGCAGAGGAAGGCGCAAAGGGGGGGCTGCCTGCAGCTACCTTCCAGTTTATATTGTGTTCCCAAACACATGCGAAACTGGAACTCACACGGGCACACATACAAATAATTGGATTTTCGCCGAATCAACAGATGTAGCCCATTTCCAGCACAAACTCCAGATTGTTTCAACAAAATGTTCCTTCCCCACAGCATTTGGAATATTTTCACAGGAAACAACAACTCAAAAAAATCACAGCACTGAAATGAACAGGGAATGAGAGTGAATTGATGAAACTGGCTATGAATGGAATTCCGACCCCGTGTGAACTCGACAGTTTATTGCGCAATCTATGTGCAGAAAAGTCAGGAACTTTACCTTTCTCTGTTAGTTTTTAGTCTCCCAATCTTTACTTTCAGTTTAGCATTCATTTTTTTTTTTTCACCTCTTGCTCTCTGCGCAGGATGGAATCACTCAGCTCAATGTCTTCCTGGGCTTTCCATAAGCTCTCTGTGAGCCCGTTGTTGACAGTCCCTGCCTGGTCCAACTGTTCACGTAGCATTGCATTCACCTGGCTGAGACTGGCACACCTAGAAAAAATATAATGACAAACAACTGTTTTGATAGTGTTCTATAAATCCCACCACAGCCAGGATATCTCTCAAACATCCATCGAGTTTAGATCCACCCTTGCCACTTGCGGGTTGAGCCTGTGTGACAGTTTTATAATGTCTGTGTCAACTTACATTTAATTTAAACCAGATCTGCTGGTAGAGTCTTTTACAAAAAATGTTTACATCATTCTCACGGTCAACACACACCCTGTTACAGTAAAGCACACTACATTGTTATTATGCTCAGTTATCTGTCTGAGAGACAGCCAAACCCATGTTTGCATGTAAGGGATGATATCGTGTTTAAAAGAAAACAGAAACACGATGAAAGAAAAAATCAGCAATGTCAACATGTAAAAATGATGGCTGCGGACTCACTTTTATAACGCGATCACACTACAATGCGCTGAAGTTTATAGAGGTTGGTAAATCTGCAATGACTGATATTTTGGGGCAGTAAAAAAATGATAAGTCCCTGGCAAACTTTCCATTACGGGTATTTCAAATGCAGACCCACGACTGTATAAATCACAGGGCATTAAAATATGGCCTTAACTCCAGAGGTTGGCCCGTACTTAATGTGAAGCATTATTAAAATACTTTGGAGAATAGGGCCAACAGAGTCTCACTAATTTTCCCTGACAAATTGGACACCGAGGTTATCTGCCAAGGGCAGGTTCTGCCTTCTCCTTGTAGCAAAGGGGGAAAAAAAATTATAAAAAACTACTGAAAACCTCAAGTAACTGCTGGGAATATCTCTGGCCTGCACATTTCTAAGAAATATTTTAACTTGATTTTTGCTTCTAAATAAGAAACAGAGAGAGAACGGGAGCCGATTATTAACACTCATCCAAGAATTTGCAGCTCCGTGACGATGCAGAATTTCTGATTTCTGGATTCCGCACTTTGTGCACTTTCTCCCCTCAAACGGGTTTCTTGTGAGTCCAGAAGCCAGGCAGGTTTCTTTATTACCTGGCTGTGGCGTCTATCACTCACCTCTGCTGCTCCTCCTCCAGCTTCTCCAGCGTGGCTCTGTGGAGGTCCTGCTCTGCTTTCTGCTGACGCTCCGATGAGTCCAGGTTGGCCTGCAGCTGAACACAAACACACCACAATATCTTAGTGTGTGGTTGCTGCAATAAGTTCAGTTTCCATATATCTATGAGTCAACATATTACAGTGTTTATCTACAAATCCAAAACCTCAGTGGGGGCGACACAGCCAAGAATAATCATCTTGTGAATTGGACACATCTCGAGAAATATTCTCATCGTTTTTACAACATAGATTTGTGACTGGAACTATTTTATATGTACAATTTGGTTCATGACACCAAAAATATGCAGGTTTTCCAGATGATGAACGATAAGAGTGTGAGGTTAACCACACAAAAAAAGTCCAACACTTCTAACATAATATTTGGGAAAAAAAATGTCACAGCATTTTACACAGCACAGTCAAAAAGAAATTACAAAAACAAATGATTTATAGGTATATTGCGACTTCTATGGGATATTTTCCATACAACAAGAGAAAAGTAGAACAATGGAGGAACACACTGGATGAATGGTTGACACAGAAAACCTTCAAAACTAGAGCAGGAATGATGTAGAAGCAAAACAGATCCTCTTAAGAGTCACATGGCTTCAAAACACTTTATTCGAACCAAAAAAAGATCTCTGTCTCAACCTCACGAAGGATTTTTTTTTAATACTTAAACCTGCAAAACCACTGAATTAATATTTATTTTCAGAGTGAAAACCCTGCAAACACTGCTGCTGTTCTGCATATATACCATGTATACCTGACAGGAATGTTTTTACTTTCATGTAGGCAGTAAACAAGACTACTTATCCCTAAAAGAGCTTCTCTCCCCTGTAAAAATGTGAAACACATGAAAGACATTGTCGCAATCGGATCGTAGTTGTGCTCAGGTTAATTCTTTCAGATAGTGAGATGGATAAATGGATCAAACCACTGACTCAGAATTTGTGGGGAATAACAGTCGACATTTATTCTCCATCTGTATGTGAAACATCTGATTTCCAATGTTTCTGATTGCTTTAGCTCATCAACTCTCCACAACATCACATTGTGTAGCAGAGGTGAAATGCATGTTAGTCCTACAGCGGGCATGCATTCTAATCCATTTGTTGATCAATTTGACTGTTGTGCTGTTTAAGATTATGTTGCAAAAAATTTGTGTTAATCCCAGTTTATGTGTGCTGTATCACAAATGTATAGGCTTACAGGTAATATAAATACGAGATAATGAAATAAAAGTTTCATTGAATTCACTCATGTCATCAAGGCACTAACATATATTCAGAGTTTAAACCATATTTATGTAGCCATGAGAAAATAACAGACTATCGACTGAGTGGGCTTCACAGTGTATTTGAGAAATAGAGATATATGAAAGGTGTACTGATCTAAACATACCAACAATCTCATCTTTTCAGAATCCGACGTCTTCTTCAGAACTTGATCTTCGAGCTCGCAACACCTCTTCTTGTACTGAAGAACCTGAAACACACAGGCGTTGGGCACAGATAAGGAAGAGCAGTTTCAGCTGTTTAGTAATAGAGAAGTCTTTACTGTGCGATTCCTTCTTTCTCACCTTGGTCTGCAGCTTTTGAACGAGCTGGGCTTGTCTCTGCTGTGCTTCCTGGTAGGCCAGCAGCTTTTCTCTGTAGAGCCTCTCTTTGCTCTGTAGCGTGGCTCCTGTTGATGCAGTGTCCTGGTCTGAGTCTCCTCCTGACTGGACCATCAGTATCTGATCCAGCTTGAAACAAAGGCCACCAATGAGTGTTAGTAAACTGAAAACAACATTTTATCATATGGTGCATCTTTTCTATTCCGAAAGGTATTATTATTTTTTTTTGATAGTATGTTTGTGAGACATCCACAAGAGCTCTGCGCTTGTACTTACTGATTGAGGGATTCTTTAAATTGCTTAATTGACTTATTTTGATGAGTAAATAACACTTGATGAGTGTTGCTTAGGTGATTTTATTTTTATCACTATGCAGGTGTTTCCTCTTATTTTTTCTTTTTTAAATGTTTCAATACAAATAAATAACAATATATTTCTTCCAAACTTTAGTAAGGACATAAATAGTTGTACAGAAAACTTGAGAAGGAATGGCAGTAATAATCATAATGATGGTTGTCATGCAGACATGTCTGTTTTACTCAACTGCATTTAAAAAAATACAAGATACAAATGTCCTGGTCTTTTTCATTGAAGGATCTCACATTCTCCCCCATATCTGAAATCCAAATGTCCTGTAACCTCTCAACCTCATACAACCTAAACTCCCTCTGCACCACCCACTCTCTATGCTGGTGCCAGACACCCTGTCCTCACTAATATAAACCACATGGCCCCAGCGCGCTACGCTACAACACGCTGCGTGCCTCCAGCTGCCCTCGTCGACTTCTCATTTAAAACGGGAGGAAGCGGGACACCCCACCCCCTCCCTTCACCCTCCTCCCTCTGCAACACACTCCAAACCAACCATCCAAGCCCTTCAACTCAACCCTGC
>OMNM01011636.1:4038-14860 GCA_900302745.1 Parablennius parvicornis | reverse complement strand
TGTGGAATAAAAAAAAAAGAAAAAGACAAAGTAAGACGCGACCGACAGCAGAAAGACCTGAAAGGTCCACACTCTACGACACGTAGGGCTCAACTAGTTACAAGAACCAGGTCGTGGACCTCGGCTGCTTTGGGACTCAGTACCGAGACTGTCTGTGGTGAAGTGTGGAAGTTGGGATCCGTCCACAGAGCGGAAAATCTCCAGCTGAGCCTACTGCTACTGCTAGCCAGTAGCCACACACACGCTAAGAGGCACAGCTAGCCCACTGAGCTAACTGGGATTGAGCCGTGAACTTGCTCTCATAGCTGCGGGGCTGGAAATTCAGTCACAAGCTCGGGCTCTGTGAAAATCCAGGGACTTGCTTAATGAATTATGTCTGCCACAAGCATTGACCCTCAGGTAGGAAGGACGCTTCGCCTCGTCAGTTCCCCGCTAACGACTCACTGGGGCTCCGGCTATTCCTCGGAAGTGCGAGCTAGCCACGTTAGCATGTAGCCGGGTTGCGTATAGCTAGCGAGTGTAGCCGCATTCCGGTCGTATATTAACTGTTCCTGTCGACATGAGGGAAGGGTGACATTTGCGTATTTGCCGAGGGTCTGTTGTCAAACCCTTCTTCATCGTGAAGCGCGTTTTTTTGTGAGGGGAAAAAGCCCCAGTCTGCTGCTCAATACGTGACACCCAGTGCTAGTTAACACAAAGCTAACTTATGTGTTCACTGACTTTACCAGTGTTACAAAGTCTAGATCTATCAATGTGTCTGGTGCTTGTTCAGAAAAATAAATAAATAAATTAAGTTTGACGCTTCATTTGCCATTTCGGGGTGAGGAAACTCATTTCTCAGGGGCTACGTTGAATAGCAAACTTCATGCTAGCGATAGCCTTTAAACTAACAAACTAACTAACATGACTTCTACTGTAAGTAGATTCCTGCACGAAGCAAATCAGAAGAACTGGGGTTGTGTCTTAAAGGTTTTGTACATTTAACTGTAGTGTAACGTTACGTAAATGCATTGCCTCCTTTCAGGAAGTAGTCTCATGTCTTAACTCTGAAGCAGTAAATAGACTAACACGGATTGTACTCAATCTGAGCCTAAAAGAGAGATTTCCAACTGAGAAAAAAATAATAACCCTGTTTTCTCTCTCTTCTCTTTGCTGTGCTTCATCCTGATTCAGAGATCAAAGGGACAAGCGTCTAAAGGTGAGTTCTATATCACTACATTGGTTTTGAGTTTAATTTGGGGCCACATTTTCTAAATAAAGATGATCGGATAGAGATGACACACACAGTGCTTGTTTTGGACTGTCAGTCAAATGATTGAGGCCATCTCAGTTACTCAGAGGTCTGCACAGTTTCTTTGTATAATTCAACTAAACATTATCTTTTACACACAGCTCAGTCTGAGGTTACTAAACAACAAACTACAAGTTTACATTCATTCAGCCTTTTATTAGAATTAATGATGAACTGCATTTAGATTAATTGGTGTTTCACACCCAAAACACACTATTTTAACACAATAGAAAACATCCTGTACTGTGTAACAATATTCTATCAGGTAAAACTGTTTCTCAGACATGCATGCATACACTACTATCGTGGTCTCTCATATGGTTGGAAGATAATCACAATCCTGATTCTAAAAAATTGACACTGTGTGGTGCATGTACATGAAAACATTGGCTGCAATTATTTGCAATGCTTATCAACCTGTTATTGCACTCACATATGTCAGATGTCAGATTTTACACACATTTTGCAGCTTGTATCTGAATATTTGCCCACTGCTTTGGCTCCCTGACTCAAACCTCTATCTAAAACGTCTGAAACATGCAGATTAATTGAAGTGTTGTGGCAGTGTTTGACTCTCACTCATTAGGAAGAGTTTGTGGGCTACAGGCACGGAAGCAGACATGGAGGCGGGTGTGTGAAGCAGGTCTCCATCAGCTCTGCAGTCCTCTGCTGGTCTATGGAATATAATTTCAATGTTTTCTATTGGTCAAGCATTTGAAGTGCTGCAGTTGAGGTCTTATCACCACCGAAACTCTGTTTATTAGTGGTGGGAGGAGCAATCATGAACATATTGTGGTGAAAAGGAGGTGTTTACCCATTGGCCTCCTTCCACATACTCATCTCTGATCCTGAACCATGACCGAAAGAGTGAGATTGTTGATCCAATCGGCTCTCTCCACATTGAGTGGAGCCACTTGAGGTGGTTATTCTGATCAGGTTGCCTCCTGGTCTGGACGAGACCCTGTCGGACCATTCAGAGTCATGACATCTCTGGTTTACTCCGAGAGTGGCTCCTAGACATCTACCTGATGTTTTAGGGCAGTGGGGGTGTCTGGAATTCTTTGATATTTCTATGTAAACAGGAAAGAAGGTTGGCGGAATTATGCAGAGACGTTCCTGAAATGGACAATTCCACATTCATGGTGCTTTTCTGATTCTGTAAAAAAATAACGTTCTGAGGTCTTCTAGTCAGAAGCTCAGAGGTTCCTCGTCTGCTTCAGGACACATAGTTTATGCTTTCCAAAGAAATGGGCAGGTTCTGTTTTCAGTGCAGCTGGAACATCACATCACATCACATCACATCAAATCACATCAGTATGAACTCAAATGTTCACACTCAGCTTTTACATTGAGAAACATTTCTTTCCTGGTCTAAGTTAAAATGTGAAGCTGGACCATCAGTGGTAAATATTCATCAGATATTAGATTTTTCCATATATTTGAGGATGCTCTGCAGAGGATGGAGTGAGACAGAGGCCACGGGATGGAGTCTTTTATAGTTGCCGTTCATATTTGTGTGGATATAGACTTTAAACTTCAATAGTCGATGTGTCTTTGTATCGCAGTCATGAGTGAAGTTTAAAAATTAGATGCATTTTAAATACGTCAACAGTTAAAATGTATCTGTGAATCTTCCTTGTGGGGAAACTGTTGCTTTATAATTGTTACCTTTGTTATTCTTTCTCTCACTTACAGGTTAATGTTGCTGTTTTTTTTTTAATGTAATTAATTTTTTTTTTTTGTTTTTTTCCAGTGCAAAATGGTTCATTGCATCAGAAAGAGACTGTCCATGACAATGACTTTGAGCCATACCTCACTGGTCAATCCACTCAGGTAATATCCCCCACAGTTTATTATAAAATTGCATTTTATTACAAATATGTACAGAATCATTTGAACAATCAAATGTCATTGCCAGAACTTGACATGACTGACCACATGTTGTTGCACAAACCATACCATTTAGACGTTTTCTTTGCATTGTACCAGATGGTATTGTAGACTGGTCAGAAACACTTTTATCTGCCTCATGAAATAACCTTTTGAAAACCATGTTATATGTTTTATTAGGACAGAAGACGCAGGGATGTCTGATCTCAGGGTGACAAATATCTGCATAAATATGTGAGAGTTCATTAGGTTGAACAAAAGTGAAAAGACTGACTGTATTATTAGCGGGGCAGGTGTTGGCATGACTAATTTTTAACATTGAAAATGCTAAAACATATTGTGACTTGTAACTGTTTAATATATCTGGAATTTCCTGGGGGATTTCCTAATGTCCTGGATTGTTGCACATTTCTTGAAATTGTTGCCTAAAAGTCATGAGGTGGTTTGACAGAAGAGTTTTTTTTTGTTTGTTTGTTTTTTTTAATACTTGCTGTTGTCGTAACTCTGCTTACTTTCATTCATATAGAACAACAGCTACCAGTCCATCACCGATCCCTACATTTCCAGTTATTACGCTCCTTCAATTGGATTTCCGTACCCCCTCAGTGAAGCTCCCTGGTCCACAGGTGGAGACCCCCCGATTCCATACCTCACTCCTTATGGACCCTTGAGTAATGGAGACCATCACTTCATGCCGGACACGGTGTTTGGCCAGCCAGGGGGCCTTGGAAGCAGTATCTACCCCCATAGGTTTAACTTTTTCCCTGAAAACCCTGCCTTCTCTGCTTGGGGCACGAGTGGCTCTCAGGGCCAGCAGACTCAAAGTTCAGCCTACGGTAGCAGCTACAGCTATCCTCCCAGCTCCTTGGGGGGCACCCTGTTGCCTGATGGTCAGACGGGCTTTCACAGCGACACCCTGAACAAAGCTCCTGGTATGAACAGCTTGGAGCAGGGGATGGTCGGCTTGAAGATTGGGGGGGACGTCGGCGGCCAGGGGTCTGGAGTCAAGGCTGTGGGGTCCGTGATTGGTGGACCTGCGTTGGCAGCCACGGGAAATGGAGCCACACCTATTGGAATGCCCCCACCCAAACCCACCTCCTGGGCCGCCATCGCCAGCAAACCTGCCAAACCACAGCAGCTGAAAGCTAAGGTGAAGCCCGGGATGCCCAATCCAGGTGGGGCTCTTCCCCCGCCCCCCATTAAACACAATATGAACATTGGGACCTGGGACAAGGGCCCAGTGACAAAAGTAGCCACAGCTCCACTGCAGCAGCAGCAGCAGCCTCTCGGCCTGCCCCATGCCATGCCACCTCAAGGCCCCATGCAGCAAGGACCCATGCAGCCACCTCCCCAATCTTTGGTGCAACCCCAGATGCAACCTATGGCCTTACAGCCCCAGCCCCCCCATCACCAGCACCATCAGCCACCACCACAACCCTATCAAAACCACACCCAGCCCCCACAACCCCAGACCCGCTGGGTCGCACCTCGCAACCGCAATCAAGGCTACGGGCAGGGTGGCCTGTGTCATGATGGCAGTGGTATGATGGGCATGGTTGGTTGTGGAAACAACGGCCCCCATGCATCCGCCAACCAGGGACCCGGTGGGGAGTCCCACCCGGTGCTAGACAAGCTGCGTGCCTCCCATAGCTACAACCCCAAGGACTTTGAATGGAACCTGAAGAACGGACGCGTTTTCATCATTAAGAGTTACTCCGAGGACGATATCCATCGTTCCATCAAGTACTCCATCTGGTGCAGCACAGAGCACGGCAACAAGCGGCTGGACTCGGCCTTCCGGGCCATGAACGGTAAAGGTCCTGTGTACCTGCTGTTCAGCGTCAACGGCAGCGGGCATTTCTGCGGCGTGGCAGAGATGCGATCACCAGTGGACTATGGGACCAGCGCTGGCGTTTGGGCACAGGATAAGTGGAAGGGCAAGTTTGACGTGGACTGGTTGTTTGTTAAGGATGTGCCTAATAGCCAGCTGCGCCACATCCGCCTGGAGAACAACGACAACAAGCCAGTGACCAACTCCCGCGACACCCAGGAGGTTCCTCTGGAGAAGGCAAAGCAGGTGCTCAAGATCATCGCCACCTACAAACACACAACCTCCATATTTGATGATTTCTCCCATTACGAGAAGAGGCAGGAGGAGGAGGAGGAGGTGCGCAAGGTGTGTGAAACTGTTTTATTTGACATAAGGTGAAATTGTCTTTGGTTTATCGTCGTGTTTGATGATATTTGTAGTATGAAACGGGTTTGGCTTGTCTTCTAATCACAATGTTGATATGTGACAGGAATAAGAAGAATAGCTAAAAAAAAGTCAATGATCATGGTTGTGAGAAAAGTTTGTGAAGGTTTGTGTTTTGCAGTTTAACTGGCAAATTGTACCGCAACACAGTCTGCTTCATTAAATTCTGGTTTCTGTTTTCTTCTGGTGGTATTTGTGAAAACGTGACATTGGGACAGAACTAATCCACCAGACTGAGGTTGACGCTGATTTAATTTGATTTCTGCTCTTTGCTCTTCTTGGCAGACCTTTGAACCTCCGCAGATACAGAACCGCTCCCGGTTGGATCAGGTAAACAAACGTCATGTTTTCTTGTTGGTGTCTTTCATATCTATCCTCATGTCTTGTTTGCTTTAGATTTTCACTCAATAGCGAAAAAAAAAATACACATCTTTTTCATGTCTAATTTATTTTTTTGTTGTTGTTCTTTTTTCCGAACAGGACCGTCAAAACAGGAATAAACAATAGAAGACATTTATCCTTGGCTTGATCAACAGTCACACTAGGACTTGATGTAAAAGACAGAAGATTATGAAAATGCAACCAAGCCCTTCTTTCTTTCTTTTTTTTTTTTTTTTAATTTAATCCCAGTGAATCTCTGCCATTGTCGAGACTTGTGCTTTTTTTGCCCCATGTACCACCACCACCACCACCACCACTTGTGCAGGGATAACGAGCTGATTTAATGTATTACTAGCTGCTGCCACACTCTTTAATTTCAGTCTTTTTTTCGTTTTTTCAAAATCTATTTTCCTTCCCGTTCCATCATCTCTCTCACCAGACTGGTTTTTCTCTCTCTTGCCCTCACCCCCTCCTCTTTCCAATCGAATCAGGGTTTGACTGCACCATGGAGGGAAAAAAAACAAAAAAAAAACCTGCCACTTTATATTTCAGTACAATCAGGAACGGATGTGTCCTGCCCCTATTTGTCCATTTGGGGGCAACATTGCCATGCTTCAGAGGTTTAACTGTGCCAACCGGGTTGGAGGATCCCAAAGGCAATGTCAAGACTTGGAACTGCACCATAACAAAACTTCAATGGTTTTATCTATTTTTCATTCAAATCGACAAAATCTCTATTTTTTGGCTTACTACTGACAATTTTCATTTCAGAAAACCTTTTTTCTGGAGCCTTAATGTTTTTTTTTTTTTTCTTCTTTTTTTTCTAATTATTGGTGACTTCTCAAAAGAACTGCTCAAACAGTGACACTGCTGGAGAAATCAGGGATAGTGTGAAGTCACACGGGACTCGAGACATTTCAGAGGTGGAATTGCAAAGGCCTCTTGGAAAGAAATAACGGATGTGTCCTCCACAACCAGAACTCTCACTATTAAAATCAAGAAATTGTACTATTGACACCTTTCACACCCCTCCACTTTCGTTTGGATGTTCGTCTGGAATTGGTCTTTTCTGTGTTTCGACAGGAGATTCTGTTTGTATACACGGCCCAGTCTGAGAGAATTGTCACATCCACCATTTTAAAATTGCTTTATCAGAATTATATAGTGATGTAGCTGCTACATTGAATGAATTGTTGCTTGAAGTTATTTCTGTTCCACAACAAAAGGGGGAGGGTTCACGTTTGTCCATTCACCGTCATTCTGTCTTAATCCTCTTGTTTTTTTGTTTTGTTTTGTTTTTTTTCCCCCTTGAATTTGGTTTTGCTAAGTCTATCATGTTGGTCGTAATGCTAAGCTTTAACGTAGGAGCCTATATATTCATGGAGAAAGCCTAAAAATGTATAACCTAAAAATTAATGTAACTGATTTACTATTGAGTAAGAAAAAATATGAATGAAATGTGGTTTCTGTGTGTTTTTTGGTTGTCGAAACTATAGTTTGTTCTAGACTGAAACCATTGATTCTGATACAGGAAATTACTTTGAGGTATGTTAACAGAGAAAAAGATTGGTTATTTAAAAAAGAAAAGAAGAATATACTTTAATAGTTGTGAGTGGCCATGTGTGGTGAAATGATTCTCCTCCCTGCGGTTTGTCTTTCAGGTGGAGCCCTGTCATTTGTTACCGGTTATAAAAACAATGTGACGTTCAGAATCAAATCGGATCATTTGTTGTTGAGATCAGCAGGTTTTCTCCTCTTGGCAAGTTTTGAGGTTGTTCCCTTCAGTGTTTTGTGGATGCAGAAACAAATGCTGCTATCAGACATGGCTGCCTCTTTCAATTTTAATGTGGATTTTTTTCTCTCCCCCCCCCCAAATAAGAATTTTAATTTCATGTGGCCTAATAAATAAGTTCCATTTGAGTTTGTTTGGACGATTTGAATCGAAACAGGTGATATTGTCACTTACTCCTGCTTTAGATAACGTGGCTTGGACAGCGAGTTCTTTGTACCGTGTAAGAAAATGTATGCGCATTATGATCTGCTGGCTCCTGTCGGAGAATTTGCCCCAATATGACACTGAAATGGCAGAAATACTGCACTTTGTGGTTCGAGTGAGGACGAACTTGTACGTGTGAAGCAACTGTGTTTTCACCTGGCCAGTGTACACACACGCACACCCCACTGCAATCTTAAGAACTGACCTCTAGAGCTACAGCCTTCTTCTTCGTCTCCTTTTTACCTGCACTAATCAATAGCTAGGTTGATCCGAGCAATAAGGTGAACGCCCTTCACACGTTTGCCTTCCCCGCCGCCGCTCTGTCAGGGGGGAGGCGAGAAGCCGAAGGATGTCACCGAAGACTTGTGTCGCAGCTACGGCCGACTCTGTCTCAAGAAGCATGACGTGGTGTGATTGTAGTTCAGGGCTTATACGTGTACGTTAACGATAATCGAGGGTATGTGCCGCGAGAGCGATGTCTGGTTAACCATGAAAGTATATTTATCGACTCCACAAAAAAGGATCAGTGACATAAAATAATAAATAACCTTTTTGATTATCTAATAGGCAACAGCTATAGTGGACGTATCTTGTTCAAGAGACCTATCTTGGTTTTTCTCTATAGAAGAAATCAAGCCTTAATAAATTGTCCATTCACAAATTGCTCTGTCTTGATGTTGTGAATTTTTTGTTGGTGACTAAAACACTTGAAACTCCTTCACACACCGAGGGGAAGCTGAGCAGAGCTCCAATACCACTGGAAGTTTTTCTACACTGGATTTTTCTTTTCACAAACCTGACAACACCTGTAAATACAGCACAGACGAGTAAATAACTGAACTCCTTAAAAATGAATGAGTGTTATTGTTTTCAGATTCAGCACTAGGTTTTCTTTTGACTTCCTTGGCAGGAGCTCTCCATGGTGCTGATTTGTTCAATCTGCTGGTAGAATATTCTGCTCACAAACATAAAAAACACAAATGAATAATAATTTTCAAGTGGGCCTGGAGATTGCTATATTATTGAAAGTCATGATCTTTCCTCGTTACACACAGATTTCTGTAATGGCTTGTACCAGGTCACAGCATGATGCTTTCCTGCTGCAAATCTGCAATTCAACATTGGTGCTCAGTTGTAAATCTTCTATTCTTCTGAAATAATTGTGATCAAATGCACTGATACTCTTCATTACACAAAGGTGGTTTTATGGTGTGTAGTACTTTGCACAGTAAATAATCACAAGAACAAATACAAAGCTCAGTGTAAGTTACGCTTTATTCGACATATCATTATAAGACATACATAAAAGAGAGGGGGGGGGACATAAAACCTGTAACAGTCAAGGGTATTATCAACTAAAGAGGAGAAAACACAGGGGAAAACATCCCTAAATAAGCTACCTTCCAAAACTGCAACTGAGGTTGAATATCACGATGACATTTCTATTTGTTTACAAATGACATCATTCAAGTTTCCAAGAGCCCCTGCATTCCAGTTATTTTATCAAAGTAATAATATAAGAATGACGTTTTTGCCCATTTAACAGTATTTATTATATTTGTTCAATTTAAATTCAATATTTTAGCTTCAAGACCTTACTTTTATCTTTAAAATCACTCTCGTCAATGCAATGTATAAATGCTCTGTCCACACAAGACTTTAACATTTGCACTGTCAAAAAACTAAACTGAACCGATCTAAATAATGACACCCTTATTTTGTGTGATATGATTGAACTCAGCCCAGCAGCCTTGCTTTGTGGGGCCTTCAATGGTCCAGTAACGCGCTGTTAAAGAGAGGCCTGTAGGTGGCATTGGATCGCTTAGATTTCTATATGCTGACTCCGTCTGAATAAACACTGCAGCCACCGTCAGTTTGTATTCCTGGAAGGCTCTTCTCTGAGGTGTGGGCCGCACAGTGAAGGTGTGCTGGACCGGAACTGATGGCCCACTTTCACAACAGAATTCATTAAGTTTCAAGTGAAGCTGCACCTGAGAATAAATCCCTTTGCACGTTGAAGATGGCCTTTTTGTCATTGTGTGGGATATTTTCAGTTGGCACAATGGGGCGGCGACACGCCACAGAAACTGTCGCACACATTCCACTTTAGGATATAGTGGCGAGAGCTCAAAAAGCGGTGAATATTTTCAACATCATACACATAGAAACGGTCTGGTCTCTCTGCGGCATGTTCACCAGCCTATATACTTCAGGTCGAGCCTAAATTTAATCTGTATGGTGAATGCAAGTATTATTTATCAATTTCAAAATGCAATACGCAAATCCCCTATGGCTTCGTGACCTTTTGATTGCCAATCAATCGATTTTTACACAATGGATCAATGTAGTGTTCAATGATGAGAAGCTTTCGCATGATCCAAAAATAATAAAATTGATTCAAAGATACCTTAATATGATTAGACATTCCTGTTTGTGTGTTTGTAAACCACGACGTATGCCACTGACCGCACTTTACACAGATCAATTGTTTTTTTTTTTGTTTTTTTTTTTTTGTGCGGTATTTTTTTTTTATAAACCTCTCGGTATCTGCGTGATACATTTACATTCAAACCATTTAAAATCCAACGACAGACGTCACAGGAATGGGCTAACCTAAATTTACACCATAATAGCCTATTAAATTACGCACTGCGTCCATCCAGTCAAATCCATACACACACATACACACTTATCCACGCACGCGTGTATGCACGCGCACGCGCGCGGCTGAGTGACAGTACGGCAGTCAAATCCATCATGGTTGGCAGCCTGGGCCTGATTTTTTTTTCTTTCTTTTCTTTTTTTTTTTTTTTAAAGCATTCAGGGTCAAACTGAAGCCTGTGGCCTGATGAGATGATGAAGGAGTAAAATGCAAAGCGTGATGTTGATGTGTAGATTCCTCTCTTGGCATTCACCGCGTGCCTTAATTGTATGGACATTAAATCAAGGTCCGCTGTGAACACGCAGAGTGACAACCCTTTTTTTTTTTTTTTTTTCAGTAGTCGCCTTT
>OMNM01011621.1:1480-18896 GCA_900302745.1 Parablennius parvicornis | reverse complement strand
AAAAACTAAACATGTCTGATTAGCACTTGAATACACAAGTGCTTTTTGGACAAAGTCGGAGAAGTGCAGTTGATTGAGTGTTGAGTGCCTGCGTGATGAGAAAATGATTTTGGAGATGAGCTTATTCATTAGGAACTGCCATTGTACCCCGCTAATTTAAACCAAGTTTAATTCAAATTCAAATTGTGCCCTTAAGGCAACATAAATGGCCTTTTGTGATTACATCATATTCTATTAAATGGAGTGTTTCAGCCACCACTGAGACATCCAAACACGTCACTGTATCTCTGTTTAGGGCTCCACCCTTAACACCATTTTTTCTCTGGGTTTTTTTTTTTCTTTTTTCCGTAACACAGAACACACACACACACACCCACACACACACACACACACACAGCATCCCAATGTTGTTGCGTGTCGGTCTAAATACACTCAGACAAGAAGATTGATAAGTGTCAAGGATTTTCTCTTAACGACGCCACAGAAATAGCTCATCAGTTCATTCCCTCCATCAAGTGACTCCGTTTGTTCCATTTCATGCGCCGAAACGTCGTTCAAGGTTGCTGCTTTTCTGCCAGTCAGACTCGGGAGCATCTGAGCTCTGCGGATGTCAGCACCTGCGTGACACTGCTTTAAAGTCATTCTATTTTATAGTTACATGCATTCATGAAAGCCAGTATTATGAGAGGATCAAAGTAACATTTGTACTGCCAGGGAACGTCACGACTTTGATGTTTACATCTATTCATGTCAAGAAATGTGTAATCGGAGGGGTTTAAAGATGAAGAAAAAAAAGAAAAAAGAAAAAAGAGGTAGGAATTCAAAACGAGCCCCAAAGGATGGTAGCTGTGATCTAAAATGCTTCTCGGAATGAAACACTCAAATTCGCTTTAACACAACTGAAAAACGTTTGTTCTACATGTGTGTCAGTCAGATTAGATTATGGTCTGGATTGTGACCATTGAAACCAAAACAAACTGGCTTTTTATCCGTGTTTTAATCCGCGGGAACCGAATGTGCAGGGAGGTGATATTTACTGATGCCAACTCATACGGTAACAATCACATCTTCCATCTTTAATCTGGTCTTCGGGACATTCCAATGTGGAATTTCCATGTTCTCCCTGTGAATGTGAGCGTTAACGTGTCGGCCTAGTGCTGGACTGGTGATCGGATTGTTAAATATCATACACGTTGCTCCCAAGCAATCATTTTACATCTGTGTGAATTGTGTTTTAACTGAAATTATCATCAGATGTAGATAAATTACTTAATGACATTCTGCCGTGTATACACTGTTTTCTTTCTGCTGCGTAAATGCGCTGTCAGGAACTAGAACATATATCCATATCTAATGACAGGATTTATTATTAAATTGTTCCTGAGAGGATATTCTTTCCTTATGTTTCTTTTTTAAGTTTTGTGTACTTTTGTTAAAGAAAATCACAAATAATCCCAACTGTTTACATGTGACAAATAAAGAAACTTCGAGGACCTTTTTCGGAGTTTTCTGAAATAGAAGCTACATCAGAAACAGAGATGCATTAGATTAAACTGTCGTATTCTCATTGGTTTTTTTTTCCCTCCCATTAAACAAAGTATCCGTGGCAGAGAAACACACCCAGACTTAACGACATCTAAAAGCTAGACCTCACAAGGAGCTGATAGTGGGATTTGGGCGCAGCTTTTGCAACCGCCATATTTCAGACCAACAGCTCAAGGTGTTTTGCGCATCAGACAACTTTCTCCCTGCAGTTTATCAGCGGGTGAGCGGGCGGGGATGGACGGATGGAAATAGCTTGAGCGGGAAGCATCTGCAAAGTGAGCCATAAAGCAATGTTATGACACCTGAATGGCCTGAAAATCATCTCAGCCTTCATAACCCCGCCGCAGCGGAGATGATGAAGCAACACATGCTAACAAGTGCAAGCGTTGTCTCAATAACACAAAGAGCTCCTCGGTCTCACTTCTTGTCTCGCCCCCTCGTCTGTTGTTCTCCATGCCAGATTCAACTCATGTCACTGCTGTTGGATTCGGAGTGCGGCGCACCGTCAGACCGTCATTCGTGTCATTGGATGGGTGTTTTCTTGAAGTTGAGCCGGAATGCCGAAAGTCGACTATCAGGAGTCAGCAGGGCTCTAATAAATTGAGAGGCTCTGAGTCGTAATCCTGCTCTTTCCCCCTCCTGTGCTGACGGAGTGCTCCGCAGAGGATGCAGAAACAGATTAAAGAGGCTCTCAACCAGCAACACACTTCTGCCGAGGCTGTCTGTGTGTGTGTGTGTGTGTGTGTGTGTGTCCTGAGGTGAGAGGATCCTCTTAACATCCTCCAACTGGCAACTGCTGATCTACTGCTCAGGGTAACGTCTCAGGGGAAAATAATTCATACCGTTGGCTCGATACAGACCAGTATCTTTATTTAAAATTTTTTCCCCCTGATCTTCTCCTATTTTTTAATCTTTTTATGGGGCTTCGTGATTGCGGCAGAGCAATACGACCGTTGAATCTATGCCGGCATTGATCATCTCCCCAATCAGCCTCAACCAGTCTCAAAGAGCTTTCTTAAGACTATGATAACTCTTTGTGAATCCAATATTCTCATTTGAATCTCTTTTTCAGCCTTTCTTTGTCCCTATGTGATGGATGAAAATCCAATCTGGCTATAAATTCTCTTTTCTCTAAAAGTCACGCCGGTCCAAAATAACACAGAGAGGACGTGACAGTGGGGAAAACCAGTTGATTAGTGGGTTTCACCGATAAGTGATGAGCTCAAACCTCCTAAACCTGAATGAAGCTGAGGATTGAAGTGGTCTGACCCTGAAGACAATTACTGCAAGTCATTCTGTCACTCATCACCCAACACCATTTATACAGTTTGCTCCAGTTAGGCTCGCTAAACCTGAGCAGGATGGAAGATGTGACCTTTTTCAAACTAGGCTTTATTAATTTTATAATGTCTAGCAGTAGGGAGGGTTTGTTTTTTTTTGAAGAAAGAGACATGACAGTAAGACGTTTGTTTTTACGTATATGTTTGTGTTGATGTTCTCGAAGGTTTTTTTTTTTTCACTTTCTGTTCATTTTTATTTTAACATTTGGCTCAAGTTAGGAAGACATAGTGAGTGTTGCAATGAGAAAATTTGTGTTGTTTTTCCAGGGATTATTAAATTGAAATTAACATGTTGAACTTTCTACCCAAGACTATTTTTTATTTATTTTTTTATTTTTTTATAATTCATATTTTTGTGTTTCAACGTAACTGAATTTATTTTGTATTTACCATTTTCCAAGTAGCATATTTTGGTTTCTTTTGAAGGGCTGGCTGTCTACGTCTGGATTCTGGTAGTTTATCTCAGTTGTTTTGTCATCAATCTTTTTATTTCCCAAAGCCCTGAGATCCAGATTTAACAATATGTCTCTCATGATGCAACTTTAACTGAACTGATTGACCCAATCAGTAATAAATCAAGCCATATTACTGTCGATATTGTTTTTGCCTTCCAACATAACACCACTCCAATTTGACATCCCCAAACGCCTTCAGCATTAACAAATTAAATCATGCCAATGATTCAACCTCTAGCACAGTGTTCAGAGGAGCATTGAGAGCTTTAAAAAAAAATTGCCTTTAGCATTGCTTTTATGTAGATTTGACTCTTGATGTTAAATTTTGTCCAACAGCCCTGGCGCGCTCCCATTTTCACATTGTGACCTGAAAAAGTAAAATATCAAGCAAATACGTGTACACCTTTTTCCCTCTGATGCTGCGGACGAGGGAGAAAACAGTCCTAACTTTCGGAGATGTGCTGAAGTGACTTCTGAAAGACTCTGAACATGTCCTTGCTGGGTCCTCTACTCTGGCTCTTTTTCGTTATCCTCTCTCTGTTTCTTTTAAAAATCAGCTTCACTCAGCTATTGTCTGATTGCCTGTCACTCACTTAGGAATGTCTTTCACAGCGGCAGATGGGAAGTCTCTCATAATGGATTATACAGTCGAAATGCCAATGAATGTGTTGAAGGAAGGGCTCTTTAATAGCGAGCAGCAGAAGAGGGGAAAAAAAAAAAAAGAACCATTTTTACTTCAGCCTTTTCATGTGTATTTATTTAAGTAGAGGTTTCAATTGTCATTATGAAGAAAGAGCTTACTGTAGCTCAGTGAGTTTAAACTTGGATTAATGTTATTCACGTGACTTTGTGATGATGTCATCATTTCTTGAAGGCAGAGAAGGACGTTTCATTTTGTTTGGTTTTGATAATCTGCCTACTTGTCTCAACAAGATTTAAATCAGTGTTTATCGATGCTGTGTTGGTCATGTTTTTTTTATCACAAATAGGTCCTCTGTGTGATGGTCAACTGCAGCTCAGTTGGTCAAGTGGGTCATCTTATATCAACATGGTTGTGGGTTCAGTCCTCCATCTCAACCTTCCCACATGTCAAAGTGTCCATGAACGAGACACCGAACCACAAATTGCTCCCAATTGAGGTTGAGTGCTTTGCGTGGTTACCATTGCTATCTGTGTGTGTATTTGTACAATGTGTGTTTGTAAGAAGGAATGAATGTGTGAAGCGCTGAGACTGGCAAAACGGTAAAAAGAAATGCATTTCAAAAGACTTATTTTCTGTGATGTGTGTACCATAAATTGGTCTTTTTCATGATTTTGTTGTTACAATCCGAGTGTTTTGTGAAGTTATGTCTTTCCATATGACGTTTCAAATTGTGCTTTGTCGGGCATGAAATACGAGTAAAGACAAGGACGATTGGAACGGCAACTCAAGGGGAGACTTAGAAGGAATGCAACTAGACAACATCAACAAAAGGAAATAAAGTGATGCAGATATTGAATAGGACCTATAAGACACATATGGCCAGCAAAGAAAAACTAGACTAAGGAATTACAAGAAGAACAGCATGACAAGATATAAACTACAACTATGACGAGTGAAGTTGTACAATTTCCCAAAAAAATTTTCAAAAGCAAATTTATCTGAATATGATATATTACTTTCATTGCAGTAAATAGTTTTATGAAAGTGGGGCCTAAAGAAACATGAGGAAGAACCAATTTGTGATCGTCATTTGAGTCTTCATGAAACCATTAGTTCTGCAAAATGTTTTTTTTTTTTCCTGATTCACTTAAAAAAAAGGAAAAAGTCATTTTATATTACGAATGCCTTTTTTTCTTTTTTCTTTTAAACAAACAGTTCCTATTTAACGTGCTCCAAAAATACAGTATTTTTGTAGGAACCCACTTTTTTTTTTTTTTTTTAAATGTCAGCAAATCAGTTGTTGGAGTTTTTGAGAGGAATGCTGTCCCATTCTACCTATTCAGGAGTTCTGGGCTTTTATCGTTCCATTTTTCATTTCATGATATTTCAGTTATTTTTTTATTAATGAGAGGTGAAGCTCCAATAAGGCAGAATAATATGTGTTGCCTCAAGGTTCAAGGTGACTTTATTGGTACCCGTGGGTAGACTCTTTACTGTGGAGTATCGTAAACTGGGAACCAGGAAATGCTCAGAAAAGCTGCCAAACTAAATTATCCACATAGTCCAATAACATAATATAACATAATGAAGTGACATGAAAGATGAAGATGTGTTAATTACTCTTCTCTTTATTTGATTGGTTGTGATTTAGGCACATTCAGTCTTTTAAGCACAAAATTATAATGTGGGAATCCAAAGATTTGATCCGTCAGTTCAACTCAACATTCAGTTGATTGTTGATTTTTTTTTTCTTTTCTCAAACTACATTTTTCAATGGACAAGTTAGAGTCACTTCTTATTGAATCAAACTCGTCTTTGATTTGGACTCTGGAATAAACCGAAAAACCCAGAGAAAACGCACAGCAGGAGAACTTTCAAACGCCACACACGATGACGAAGACTTCCAACCACTGTGTTTGAACTGACATTTTCATCGCTGTGTTGTTTTCTGCAGTTTCATAAATTCTCGTTTTTTTGTGGTCGATTTTTCTCCAACATTGAGCTTCCGATAAAGTTTTTGTATCTCTGCATTGACAGAATTCAACTTACTGTAGTCTGAAAACGTTGGGTCACCAGGCAGAATTCACTTTGTGGGTGTCTGTTCTACTAAGTCAAAGACGACTGTCGCACTATTGGGGTTGGCAATGGTCGACCTTCTAAAGGGCATTTTATTTATTTATTTATTTTAATTTTGCCATTCAGGTTGTTGCATCCCATTCATCTTTGCCAAAGTGGTCAGATTTAATCTCCAATTTAAAGTTGTATTTAATACTCCACTGTCTCCTATTGCGAGTGTGTTTTCCTCCTTGTCCACTGACATAGGAGTATTATATATACACCATCATCTCTCAAAGCCCAAAACTCTGTCATCAGCCCTCCATCATAACCGACCAGGCACACGTAGATAAAGTGTGGCTGTATAGAGAGATACCTCATTGTTGTTCAGAACGCTGAACACCCTTGAAGTGTCCTTTGACTCGGAGTCGCTCAATTTTTTGTCACATCTCAGACTACTTGTACAATGTCATCCACATTTCTGAGTTTTTATTGATAATATGATGAATGCTGCAACCCGTGATGAGTTTGAACCTTGGACAGAATGTCATGTCAATTGTCAAACACTTCTTTAGTCAAACAAACAATCTGCTTTTATGCCAGATAAAACTGGTTGCCATCGTTTGGAGGTGTAACACTAAGAATAGTGAGCCGTACTACATTGTTGGAGTTCCAGAGTTGAACTTTGTCATCCTCAGAAACTCTGTCTTCTTTTTTGATTCATCAGATGTACTGTTTATGTGACTTTGAACTGCATGGTGGCCTTTTCCTCATGAAACATCCATGTCATCTTCCCAAAATGAGACAACATGCTTGGAAATACTGTGAAACAGTCCACAGCTGTGAGGCTTTCGATGGGATGTTAGTTGCATTTATTTCTCTTAAAAATACATCTTCCACTGTCTAGCCAAGGATATCTCATTGTTGTGCAAGTTGCATCACATTGTGTAAACAGAGCTTGACAGAAAGCAGCACGTCAAGTCGCTCAGTTGGCAGTCTAAAGTACAGGAAACCGATTGCACCTGTAGAACATCACCTCCCTGTGTGCAAAAGCATGTCAGTTCCCCCTCGTGTCCTCCATGTCATACAACGGAAACGTGCAGTGACTTTTAAATTCGGCCTTCCAGCCTTTCAGGACGCCACTTGAACTGATGAAGAGGTGCTGGCATTGCCAATACTGACTGATTCCCCTTCTGTTTGTGGGCTGCAGCTAACAGGAGTCACAGCAATCAGACAACTATCCCAGCATATGATTTTAAATAGTTTCGGGAAAAAGATTCCGCCTCTAGTCAAATCTTTCACCAGCAGTTTATCGGTAGTTTATCAGTTCCCCAGGGTCAACTACGGTGTTGAAGTTTGTGTCAGTTTCCATGTGCAAACGAGCAGCTCTTCAGTTTTAACATCTGGGTCAAGCTTCACAAAACTCATCAACATCCAGGCCTTCGCTTCCATCAAGTCTTCAGTCGCACAACTATCAGGAAATGATTCATCTGTTCTCTCAATCTGGCTGCTGGTGTCAACCTTGCCGTGCATATTTTTTGCCTTTTTTTTTTAGTTCTCGGTTTCAACATGAAACCCAGTTGCTTCATCTCTTTCCCTTGTGTTTTAAAGTGTGCTTGTGAATCTGTTAACAATGAGTCCATGGAAGATTAATTCCTCGTACCGTCTGGGCACCGTCGGACAATAGAGTCTAATCAATTTCTGAAGAAAATCAGTCATTTGCAAATCAGTGAATGGTGTAAAAAAAAAAAAAAATAGATGAACAGAGATGAATTTAAATTGTGGTAGCAAACAACACAGCATGTGGAAATATGGATAAGATGGATAGATAACAAATGAATTTCAAGAAGAAATAAAAACTCAGGAAAAGAGCCATAAGTATAGTGGGGGTGAAAAAAGTTTATTTCATTAATGTAGTGATGTAATACAGACAAAAGGAAATGCAAGACGTTACAAGTGTGCCAGTTGCAGATACTAACAAGAGTTTTCAATTTCTATTTAAAAGAACACTCTCGAAATGTCCAAACAATCAACCAACACAAAAGGAAAAAGGACATAATGTGATGTGATTAAAATAGATGAATATTAACAGATGAAGATGATGAATACATACAATATGAAGTTTAAAACCGTTGTCCCCCTAAAATCTGATAAATCTGAGCCTCTGGTACTATAATTCTGCATTTCAGACCTGGCAACAACTTGCCATGATTCTTCATTCTGTCTGTCTCCCAAAAGGACAAGCCCTCAGACAGAGGAAGCGACGTAAACCTGGAAAACTATAATGGATGTGTCACTGTATTCATTTGGGCTTGTAGCAGGAGGTGGGCGGCAGCTGCTTGATGCTGATGCGTGTTGCCTAGATATCAGCCGTCAACAAGAAAGGCACAAAGCCTTCACCAGAATATACATTTTTTAACATCTGCTGCTTTGTAGCAAGTTATTGTAATGTAAACAAAGCCTTGTTTGTGTCTGAGGAAGATAAAAAGTCTCTGAAACGGCTCATGTGAATTGTAATAATTAGCATCAGGCCTCACGGCACAACAAACCGCACTGTTTGCTAATTATAAAAGCCTGAAAGCGTTACTTTTCATCTCATTGTTCCCATTCAGGGAGAGCCAAGAGTCATAGCTCAGAATAGAAACACTTTTCTGCATAATTACCTTATTAAAGTGGCGTCATCTTGTCTACACAACCAAAGTTAGCGTCCAGTCCTCGTTGAAAATGCTACTTAGTGAACGTTAAGTCTGATACTCTTCATATACAAGACTGTGTGAAATATATTATGGCATGCTGCATTTATTGTTATAATTTGCTAAAAGTATCAATGGAGATTGAGATATCAATAGAAAATATACATTAATCAGATAACACGGTCTTATATTGAAATGGTCACATGTACAGTCAACACAGATCCTAATAGTTGAACATTTGAATGCAACGGACATGATAACAAATCGATATCATTCTGATTCGGACATGCTGAGGTTGCATAAAGTACAAAAACTTGACTGAGAGTCAGTTGATTCATTTTCTGTAATGTTGCCTCACTTGTCCTTTAAGACGAGTTGATTTTTGCACAATCACATGTTTAGTGACAGATCTGGGGAGCATTGCACTATTTAGTACGTCAGTCACAATCCTGTTTTTATAGAATATTTATTTTCAGGGTTGTCTTTAATCAGTAGGTTAAGAAATGTCTGTTCAATAGCCACGTGTACAATAATTCTTGTGTGCAGTGCATTTAAATAAATTATTTTTGACCCCATTTCTCATAATGTTTACATTTTAAAGGTTCAAATTGCAAAGAGCTTATCAAGTAAAGTAGAATATTGCCCCTGTTTACATGACATTTCAAGTGAAAGCACATTACTTTTTCATTTTGGTTTCAGAGAAGTTTGACACGGCAGTATTTTCGAAAGCGATGTCCTTTTCCACGGGAATGTCAGAAAAGCTTAAAGTAATGTTGTGAGCATGCCAGGCCAGGAGTTGGCGCTGTTGGTTGTTTTTGTAGTGAAACCACACGCATGCACAGAGAACACGATAAATATTAATAATGGGAGGACAAAGAGATCAGTAAGGATGGACGAAAAAGTTGGTTTGTTATTGGTGACTGTCAATTATAAAACTACCAAGTCCCAGGAGAGTGTGGACTGGGACTATTGACACTCCGGAGGCAAATGTTCTTGTTATCGTCCATCAACATTCTGCATGTGCAGAAGAACTAGTTACTATGGCCGCGCTGCACATGCACAGTAGCAGCATTTCAGAAAAGGTGAATTTACCCTCGTTCACACGGAGAGGGAGAATAATTGTGTTTTCAGTGGCGCCGGGCACCGTCGTCATGTAATAAACTTGACATTAAGAGTTCACATACTGTATATCGGGGGGTTCTTCAATCAGTGTTCAATTCAAAAGCCACAAAGGACAACTTCAGAAGAAATTTCCAGCTTCCAGTGAACACCCTACTTTTAACATAACGCGTTCTTGTTCGTGTGTTGTTGTTGAGGGTTCATTTCAATCCAATCTAACAGTTTATAACCACTTGAACACAAGTGAGGAACTATGTAGACCTCTGTGCTTTGCTCAGTGACTTGCAGTGTTTGCAGAGCTCTTTGTTCCGTGAGAAGCTCAGTCCTCAGCTTGTCCTGCACACACATCTCTGGTTCCCTTTAGTGGGAGGATGTACAGAGGGATTTGTTCCATGCCAGTGGAAGTAAATAGGCATTAACTCTCACAGGTGACAATGCTTGCACTGGTTTCGATTTCCGCTCGGGAATAATGAGAAGAGCAATGTAAGGAAGGAGACAATTCCGCAGAGGAAGAAAAGACTCGGATTGAAGTGCCGGTGTTGTACAGTGTTTAAGCTTTAAGCAAAACTAGTTATGAGCCATCTGTTACTGAATTCCTCTAAATCAACATCGCAAATGGGTTAATTTGTAAGTTAGGTTAACTTATTTGAAATGTACACAAGAGTTCAAACAGTGCGGGATTGTCGAGGGTGATGTTAATGTTTTGCATTTAATCGTAATCATTGAAATGATTCCTTAAGAACTTAAAAAACTGCTGTCTATGCTGTGCAGCACAAACCTTGTTTTGAAATTTTCTTTTGTGCATTCAGTTGCACCTGAGACAAGTTTTAAACGATATCCCGACATAAAAATCCCTTTAAAATTGTTTGTTCAACATCCAACTGTTATAGAGCAGAATCGTCATTAATCTGAATCCATGTTGGCCTGAACACAAGAAATATGAGCCCGATTTTCATTCTCTTTAGTCTCCTCCAACCTCTGGTGGAATATATCTGGCTTTTAAACGTCTGGATTCTTTTTGTCTGCCACTGCTGAGTCAGTAGTGTACCGTGTGTGTGTGTGTTTGTGTGCGTGTTAGTGTGTGTGTGTGTGTGTGTTTTCTGCATTTCCAACCACCGCTGCCTGCTGTGGCTGGAAATGAGTCCTGTGAGCAATGAGAGTGAACCAAAAGACTAAAGTTGAGAGGCAGACGGCAGAACGATAAGGTGACACCGACTTTACAGCAGTAGCGAGCTGATGGAGCTTCTGATTCAGACTTTAACAGACCAAAGAGGGTGTGTTCTTGACAAATAACCGTGTCCTGCCCTCAAATCAATTAAAACACACACATTTCACAGCATCAACATATCAAAGCATATGCGAATGTATAACTTCTTTTTTTAAGGCTCTGCTTGCATTGATCAATAACTAAAGATCCTTTCTGCAGTTCGGATAAAACGGTACGTGATTTATTGAAAGGCTGAGTTGCAAAGCTTGACCACCATCCATTCATATAGACTTTGTGACAGAAGAAACTTTTTTCCTTTTTCTTTAAAAATAATGTGTTTGGAAAAGCTGAATTAAATGTATGTGTGTATATTTTCTTTTTTTTTTTCATTTATACTTATATCAGAGTTATTGTCAGACCTCGATCTAGTTTAATAGTTTGATAAATACAATCTAATGAGCATCTGTTATATATAATTGTAGATGATGACTGAGAAGTCAGCACAATGTTTATATTATTGTTTTTGCATTTATGTTGTGTGATTTTGCATTTTGTGTTGCAGCTAACCTTCATTATAAGAATATATTACTCAATTGTTTTGTAATCCAACTCATTTTAGACACAGGATAACTTTAACCGGTGCACACTTGTTTTATGGTGCAGATCCCAGTTTTTTTAACTGACTAGAGTCCTGAATAAGCGAGTAACTGAGGATTTGATAGTGTCGAAGTTTAAACACCAAACTCAAGACCGAGTCAAGACCAAGACCAAGTCAAGACCGATACCAAAACCAAGACCAGAGCATCCTAAGACCAAGACCATAGCCAGACTTTAAGTGGCTGAGACAGATTGAAGACCAAGACCAGAGCCTCTCAAGACAAAGACAATTCTAAACTTTTAAGGAGCTGAGACCCAGTTAAGACCAAGACCAGAAAAATACCAAGACAAGACCAGGATGTTAAAGGGCCCAGACTGAATCAAGACCAAGATCTTAAAAATGTAGCCTTGAGACCCAGACCAGTCGGACCAAACCTCCAGTCACAAGCTTCCACCTCTGCTCCTGCAAAGTGTGCACCCCTCTTTTTTAATTGTGTCCACTGTTTGTCTAAAAATATCTTTTTTTTTTTCTTCCTTTTTTTTATGTGTGTAAATTGTGCTTTCAAGACTACTGCAAGTTACACATCACGATTTCAAGACAAACAGCTCATCAGTGAAGAAACCATGTCAGTCACGTTTTGAAGATAAACAATGACTCACACTGAATACTGTAGCGATTTAATCACATATTAGCTATTGAAGGAATAAACAATAGTTGTTCTTTTTTTTCACCCTTGACTATGTTAACCTAAATTTGAGTGCCACTATGTGGATGATGCTAAGTGGCACATGGTATCTGTTGTTCTAACCAGTCAAATTGCAGCACTGTCTGTGTCTGATTGAAGCCATGTGAGGTTTTTGAGGAAAATCGATCAGAGAGGGATTTTTTTGAAAGAGAATGCATCATGTTAAAGAGGCAGATTTGATTTCATGCGTTTAACATTACATCGTACCTGGTGGCAACCAACATCGACGTTTTTAAAGCATTACTAAGTAGTCATATTAGTACCTTAACTCATACCAGGTCTGTAAAAAAAAGTGTTATCAGTATGATTCTAAGTAAGACTATTGTGCTCTGCCTGTTTTTTTTTTCCCCTGGTGTATAGTGGAGACTTTAATATGTGTGGAGCACTACGTGTTGTTAGTGAGATATTGGGTGCGGCGTGTGATAGATTGGTCTCCGTGTGATTGTGGCTGTAACAGAGATTCTCATTGACCCCTCGAGACTCCAAGATGCTGACTCGTGAAAGTCTGCCTTAAAATCCTCTGGCTCTTGTCTGAGGGGAAACTTTTGTGTGGCAGCGGTCAGGTCAGACCTGTGTTGAAGTGTGTGTGTGTGTGTGTGTGTGTGTGTGTGCGGAATTGTAGATGCTGCACCGTGGAAAGCATTAAACGGTCCTCAGAGGCGTGAGAATTCCCTCCAACTGCCTCTTGGCGGCACCGAGTGATAGATGGCTCCTATTAAAGGAGGGGAGGCAATTAAAAGCGAGACAAGAGGAGCCGATCCCTCTCGTCTGTAATCACTCTCCCTCTCCACAGTGCCGCTCGCAGCCACAAGTTTTCCAGACAGTTTTTTGTCATCTGTCATGCACTTACTTTAATTTAATGTAGTCGCTAATCACTTTTTGATCGGCCTTCCTTTTCCTTCCCAAACTTCTCTGTAGCGGCTCCCCTTCACACGCATCTCTTTGATACTTGTTCCTCGGTGAGTTGGCTTGTTGCACGCTCTTACAGCTTCATGCAGCTTTTACCATTCACCTGTTTGCTTCGGAGCCAACATCCCGCAAAGTCCCTCTCCGACTGCAGCCATTACCTGGAGATCTACACTCCCCCGCCTAATTCGGACAGGTATATTAGGCTGTTAGGTTCTTAAACTGTCTGCGCTGCCAATCCCGCACAGCTACTCAGCACACAGGAGGAAAAAGTGTGGACTGTTACCTTGGGAACAAGACAACCTAATAATCTTGTTGTTAAATCATACACTGCAGACTCAGGGCGGAGATTTGAAAGCAGACCCATTTTCACAAGCCCTCCCTGAAGTGGGCCATTGTGTCTGTGCTGCTAGAAGGTGCTGATGCATCTTTATCACACCATCACCGCTCCAAGTCTTTACAAACACCCTTCAACACTGCAGGACTGAGGCTGCTTTCTCTCCGACATCCAATTTTCTGCAGTGTGGCGCAGCAGAATCCCTAACCAGCGGCCATAGAAGAACGAAAACTCTCAGAAAATAGACAAAAAGAAAATTAATGTATCTTAGAAAATTTTCCATGTTTGTTATTTACAGTGTGAAATATTTTTCAGGTCATGTAAGTTAAATAAAAGGCTGCTTTCATTTAATAGGAGAGGCAATGTTTTGTACTCACCAGTTTCTGATCCGACCTTTCATTCGGGATCAGCAGTGTTTACCTATTTACCTTCGTCTGACCAAAGTCTGCAGTTTGCATCAATAACATCTAAATCAAGCTTTCAAGGATAATATAAAGAGCTTATTGTCACAATGATTTTTTTTTTTTATTATTATTATTAATGACTTCATTTATTCTTTTGATTTTTGATTTCTAAATAAATTGGCGCAGCTTTTAATTCCAGGTGTTATAAAGGTTTGTACAATGAAAATAGTGAGCTCTGCTTTGTAATGCAGCAAACAACCGAAAGACGAAACACGGCAGACAAGGACGTCGCGGTCAAAGCAACAGCAGCACTGCACAAACACATTGCTATTCTCAAAGTTGTTGAACAGGGATATCATGCAGTCGAAGTTGTTCTAATACCAAAGTTTGTAAAAAAAAAAAAAAAAAAAAAAAAAAAATCTATGTTGCATTGTTTAGCGTTGTTTATGCGATTAGAATTGTTTAATCGTATAAGCCTGTTAAAATCTGTAAGAGCTTTGATATTGTCACCTTCTATTTAATTTCTTTGTGGGATTCTTTATCCTTCTCAGTCAAACCGCCTTTGCTGTATTATCAACGTCTATCACTGTTCGCTGAGATTCGAGAGATGTTCCCATCTTTTTGTAGTGTGTCTGAAGGTTTCACAACAGAACAGGGTTCATTAGGTCTGCTGTTAAAAACAGAATTAATTAAAGCATGACTCAATTCACTCGCATTTTACTTTCATACATTTCAGAGAGTTGCTTTTCATTTGTTCGCCGTGTGTTTGTGCGTGTCCTTGATAGGAAGCACGTATTGCTATTTGTTTAAGGTAAAACATTTCACAACATCCTTTTGAGAAACAATAAAATGGTCTGTATAATGTAATAACATCCCAGCATGCAACGCTGTAGACAGTGGACTTGAATTTAATTTATCGTGTGTGTTCTAGTATTGCTTTAGAGACTAAAGTGATATAAGCACAACTATTCATCATTTTTTTCAAGTGTTTCTGATTGGATGGAATGTAAATACATTCAAAAAGAGTTATATTAATTTTCTGTTATGATCTTTACATTTGGGGGATTTTATGACCCTTTAAACGAAAGTTATGTCAAAGTATGTTGGTTACTGAGGTGGAGCAGAGTCCAAAACAAATCTACACAATCTAACCACAGATTAATCCTGGAATAGGAGAGCCTGTATCTATACAGTGGGAAAGGTTGGATATACTTACTAGACATATTAAGTCATATATAGACTTATGACGCTTGATTTAAGGCCCATTTTAAAGACACACTTTTCCCAAGTGCTATTTGAATGTAGAGCTAAACATCAACCGCAAAGATAACAGACAGCGTCCTCTCTGATAAATAAAAAAGATTCCTTAACAACTTGTGGTTGGAGGATATTTGTTAAAAATCCAGTTATACTTATAAAGATCCAGTTTTAAAACTTTACATTGTTTTGGTTTTCTGAACTGAGCTGTCGTGATGTGGTTCCCAGCCAAGTGAAATTAATTTATATCCTTCTCTGTCAGTTAAACTGTTTTATTTAGCAGATTTGAATTGGGACATTAAACTACAATGATGAGCGACTCGATGAATGCTGATCAGCCCATGAAGGAGCAAGTTTATAGTCTCAATCCAGTCAACACTAAAACCATTTATCCATCCATGTCTAATGCTGCTATTTCCAGGTCAGGGGTCGCTGAGGCATCTGTCACAAGACACACACAGAAGACACACATTCACATCTACGAGCAATGATTGGCGAGTACTTGACATATGGACAGACAACCAAGCTGGACTGTCAGTGACACACTCTGTCACCTCTAAAACTACGCAGTCCCAGGAGAACACGGACTGAAAGTCATGACACTCTGTTCGCTGCCACATGTTCAAATACGACGGCCGCGGTCAGTGTGACAGTAGCAACGTTTCAGAAAAGTTGAGTTGTGCCCCTTTTCCATGGAGGGTTTTCAAAAAGTCGTGTTTCTCTTGTTTTCTCAGAGACCGAGCTGGAGCGTTTATGAAAAGTTGTGTTTTCAGTTGCTCCAAGCACCGCCAAAACTCTTTTCACTTTCACTCTTGTAAATGCTGCCTTAGTGCAATGGATTAACCTCAAACACTCAAAAATAACCAAAGAAAAGTCAGAAATGTATGAAATTATTGATGAGTAAATAAATCGCAAGTTAGTTCCAGTCTCTCATCCAATCAGAGATATGTATGCTCTGTGTCTTTTACTGCCGAAGATCTTAGAACGTACTGATAATGCCTAGGTTTCTAGGGTCACATGAAGTAAATGTCTCTCTCTCTTTCTTTTTCTGTTCTCTCAACGACCTCCCTGCTTCTGGGTTACGCCTCCCCCCCCTCTGAATCACGGCTCTCCTTCGGGCTCCACCGCTTCCTCTCTGACTCTTTTGACCAACCATCCTTTAGGTAAGTAAATTTTTTTTTTTTTTTAAGTATTATTCAGTCTTCCTCCTCCTGGCTGTGCTGCTGTGTTAGCGGCTCCTCCAACATCACAGCCGTCCTCACAGCGCCGGCCCAGGACACTACACATCAGACAGTCCTGGTCCTGGTCCTGGTCCTGGTCCTGGTCCTGATCCTGGTCCGAGCCACAGCAGGGTCACATGTATCCATGAGATACAAAGCTGTCTGGCTCTCACCGGTTGTCAAGGTTACATACAGGTCACTGTGGTATTCATGTAGTGACAAAATGGGTGCATGTTTTATAAGAACACATGGGGGAAAAAAAAAAAAAAAAAAAAAGTGTAATCTACAAGGACAACAAGGCCTAATCATTATTTCCTCTGTGCGAGACACAATGCAAGGAAATGAAAAACACAATCCTAACATGATCTCCGGTGCCGGTCTTTAATATTCGATTTTTTCAGTGGAGCCCTGTCTAAAACGTAGCTGTTATACATTGTGCATTTTGCGAGATGTAATGTGTCTACTGACGCACGGAAGAAAAGGGAAATTCAACATTATTGGGGAATATATGTGAGATAAGAGAGTTGGTTTATGACACTGACGTATAGTTTGAAGAAGAAGCGGGTTGTCCATGTGTATCTTTACTTTGTTTTTTTTGTTTTTTTTAAGATTTCTCTTTGTAGCACTCAGCTCACCACATCGTAGTCTGGCAAAATAAGTGTGACGGTGGGCTTGTTGTGTGTTGTGCTGTTTCGTCCATTACTGGACGAAACAGCTTCTTTAAAGTGGTTTTCACTGTTGTACCAGGCAACATGCAACATGACTTGAACTCACTCCACTGTTTTCTTCTATTCACACACACACACACACACACACACACACACACACACACACACACACACACACACACACATGCACACACACGCACACACACACACGCGCGCGTACGCAC
>OMNM01011614.1:71743-82844 GCA_900302745.1 Parablennius parvicornis | reverse complement strand
TAGGATGAGCACTATGTGAAATGTGTGTGTACTTTTGCCACCTTTGCGTATTTGCTTCCAGATCAGAAGTTCAAACTAATTACATAAGCTGTTGAACGAAAGCATGCGGCTGAAATCCCGACGAGAGTTGCCTCTATCGCTGCCACCTTGGACTCATGTGCTCCTGCAGATTGAACATGGCAGGGCCGGCCTGGGAGACGGAAGTTCAGACCCCTCGGTCGGAGGTCGTGTCACTCTCTGGAGTGGGGGGAATCCAATGTTTCAATCATGACTGACACTATGTGCTGTTTCACACGCCTGTTATAATGGAACGATGGAGACATTATACTGAACAAAGACATAATATATATGGAAACAGAAGACGACAAGTGCACATTATACGACACAAAGATTAAGAGTTACACTATGCTCTAAGCATAATTCTGCATCGTCTTTTTACAGTGTATATTTCTTTGCTTCGCTCAGCTGAACCTGAAGTCCTGCAGTGGCTGACACACGCTGCCTCCGAGAGCAATGCCCTCTTTTATCTCTGCTGCTTCTGAACAGCTGATGCTCCCTGACGAAACAGATTCACAGATAAAAACTAATTTCTCACATTCCAGCTGGCCCATCAAGGCTTTCTTCAGTGATTATTCTTTATATATGGGTGTTAGAAGGCAGCAAATTCCAGATGCGGAATCATTAAAAATTACTATAATGTACAACTCAAGTTTACAGCAGATTTGACTGATCTGATCAAAAATAATTGTCGGTACTATATTTTTGCATCACCTTTGAATGGACATCGCTTGTAGGCTTGAACACAATATATTGCTGAACCTCCACGGAGCCACAGGGCAAAAGCTTTGGTATGCTGGATCCTTTGTTGGTGAGAGCGTTTTGTTTGATGCCAGGCAGAGCAATCCGGCCTGCCCACGGGTCATCAGAGGAGAGAGGAGTTTTGATTATGATCATTATTAGGTAAATAAGATGTCAACAAGGTGTTTCCTTGACACTTCACCGAGTAAAAGGAGGAAGGTGCAGAAATGAACGCCCCCTTCTCAATGGGCCCTCTAATCTCCCCTTTCATGTGGCTTCTTGTCTGAAGGGCTTCGGCTTCGGCTGCCATGTGCTAGTCTGCCTGGGCCTGGCACTTCTTACTTGCAGGTGGGGTGAGTATCCTGGCAAGCATGTGTTTATAAAACCCACTTGTTTGGGCACAATACTTGAACTAACTTCTTTTGAGTGAACAGTGTGAATCTGTGCAAAGCCTTTTCCCAAAGTCCTTTAGAAGGCGACGGCCCATTGAAAGTAGAGAAGGAGGGATTACCTTGCTCGACAGTGGTGCATTTCCGAGAGAGCTGATTAGCTCTGCATTCATTGTTAAATCGAGCAAAGGAAGGCCCTAGAGGAGTGAAAGGATCCAAATAGGTGGGCCCAGAAATAAAACAGCCACAGGAAGCCTTGCACAGGCAACCCAAAGTTTTCCCAACATTTCTTTCGCCCACTCCCGAAGAAGGGCGGTGTGAAAAAGGAGATTAGCATACAAAATTAGAGGCGGGCTGATTTTTAAGGGCAACTTGCCTCATGCCCTCCACCCCCAAGGCCCTACTCTGTCTGGACAAAGTTAATTAAACTAGTATTAAACAGTGAAGAAATTTCCAAGCGCTCAGGAGTTAGGGGGGCTCTTTGAGGATTACCAATGATGAGGGAGAGAACGGGAGGTATTTGTTGAGGCGAAATTGAGAAAGACACGATAGAGGAGCACGCTGAAAAGTTTTTCTGTGCTTGTTGGTTTGCTGAGTATCCTGACCCCAGTGGGAGCAATGTGAAGAGTGAGGCTGTGTTTACTCCAAACAACAAGGTATTACTGTCACAAAGAGTTTGTTAAAGAAGGATAGGCATTGACACACAAGCCCAGGATTTATTGTTATACTTTAATAGAAAACAAACCACATGGGCAACTATCAATATAGCAAAACTAGGGAAACGCTGTGCAATAAATTAACAATGTACAGTACAAAGTGCTTCATTTTATGTACAATTAAATACATCGAGAGGGCAGCAAAGATCAAGGTGAACCGAACAATGGGAGAGCGTAATGTGCCCGGAAAATGTCAAAATGTGTTAAATGTGTCAAATTAAATCAGAACCTGTTGATTTTGACGGTTATTGATACCATTGCACGATTAGGCAGATAATTCCTCCAACTGTTAAGGTTTAACCCCAAGATTTTTGTGTATGCATGGAAATAAATAAATTATGTGGTAGATATTGATTTAAAAAAAAAAAAAAAAACAACTTTAAATGCCCAGAAAGTTCTTTTAAAAAAAATATTGTAAAAAGTATAAAAATATACCTTAAATACTTTTATACCAAAAATACTACAAAGTTGTAAAAAAAAAAAAAGAGAGAGAAAGAAAAAGAAAGTTTTATCTCGTCCATCATGTGGCTTTGCACATGCCTCACTGTCATTTACTTAGAGAATAATAGTAACAAAATGACCTGGCATAACACGTTTGTAGAATTTTTGTTGAAAATACACACTAGCTGAACGCGACCCGAGTTGCTGGGTGCGGACAGGAGCTGCAGCAGTGGAAATGTGACTTGATGAAGGAGCTCAGTGCTTCTTTCTCAGTCTGAGGTTTTTCCGCCGGCTGCTGGCGCTCTCATTCCTTCCCGTCTGTCCTCCTTTCTTGACACAAAAGTACTTGGTCACTGTCTTCCTGCACTGCTCACACTTCACCGCGCAGCACCAATGAAATTTACAATTACAGCTTGACACCATCTCGGCCTTGCGCTCCTCCACAGCGAGCCCACACTCTCCACATAGTCTCTTGCAGCTTCGTTTCTCCCATTTGCTCAAGTTCTTGCCCTTCTTGAGGCACTCGCGCCCCTCCGTGCCCGGGAGGCCCAGGGTGCGATTCTCCAGGCAGTAGTCGGGGGAGTCTTCGAGATGGACCAGCTCCTTACGAGAGATGGAGCTGAAAGTCTCTGCAATGGCGCCCCGGCTCGCCGCGCTGTTGCCCGCCCCTCGTAACAGATCTACTTTCAGAGCGCGGTGGTACTTCTCCTTCAAGTAGTTCCCCACCTCTCTGAACTCTGGCAGCTGCAGCCAGCAGGTCTGAGTCGTGCAGCTTCCCGACACCCCGTGGCACTTGCACGTCCTCTGCATGGTTCCCTTCACAGCCTGGGGACAAAGAATAAGGACACTGATGGTTTCATGTGTTGGAGACAATCATGCAGTGACTACAGTCAAATGGAATTGCTGCTGGGACCTTGGTGTTACCCCAAATAAATGCCCATTCAATCGTCCATGCTTTCTCATGCTGTTTCATCGAATGCAAGCCTGTGTGCATACATTTCAAACAACTGTTTTTGTCAAAGTCATTCAAATAGCAAGCTTCTTTGAATCAAAATGCCATTGGATGACAGTAGCTAAGGATCTTCTTGACATCTGAGAACAATGTACAGCAAGAAAAGTAGGTCTCCATCTGAGAATATTTATTATTGTTGAAAGCACTTTACCAGTTTCAGGAAAATTCATCTTTTTTTTTCATTCAGAAAAAGAGAACTGTGTAAGATTAAAGTGGATTCTATTTTGTAACAATTGTAAAAGCACAAAAAAGTGAGTTAGCATGGTATGTATGCGTAAAATGTCTATTGAGTTTTGATTGACGTGCTGTCAAATTACCGTATTATATTGTCAAAGTTTTCCTGTTAGGTTAAGAAACAAAAGGATGAATAGGATGAAAAGGAGAAATGATAGCTTCAAGGTTCCACTGCAGAGCTTTTTTGTCGGCCTCAGTGTTTTTTCCTGACTTTACCCAACACAAAACAGCTGTCGTTTGAAAGAGGGACTTTTCTTGTCGTGAGGAGGGGACGAACTTTCTGTTGAGGTGAAGCTGAATCAAAGTTTCACAACAAGACTTATTGTCCCCCCCAGTATAAATAGGAGTATTTATTTAGCATGTTCATTATCAACATGTTTTCTAGTGTGTGAAGACCCAATGGAGAGTCCCATTGAGCGGAAAAATAAAAAAAGGAGGTTTTTTTTCTCTCTTTCTATCCCCATTTTTTTCTGTTACAATGATGCTCCAGGTGCCGTGGGGATCCCGAGGTCCAACAGGGGGGAGCAAAGGCACCATAAACAAAGAGCACTTCAGCTGCATGCCTGTGGTCCCCTCAGACACCCTCAGGGCCAAACAAAGACCAACATAAACGTGGGATCCTTATTGCAAGAATAAAACTAAACACTTATTTTAAAAAGCAGAATAATACAGAATGCTGTGCAATGTCTGGCTCCCCGGGATCTTTAATTAAGCTTGCACCAGTGATCCCGAAATTCTTGAGTTGAGGTATTGTCATAAGGAGCATTCAACACTGGTAAATAGGCCCTTCTGGTACACCGAACACACTGTTATTATTAGAGGCGAGTGGCACCTCACTTATAGCGACGTGAAAGAGATGCTTGGGTGGCACACTCAATGTAATTCGGAGCAGGAAAAAAATAATGATTCAAAAGGTGCAATCAGTTGGAGGGCCATGAGACATTTGCAAAGTTTTACGTAAGTTGCCACCCAGTTAAAATACGGCGAGGTTCAAATAAAGATGGTGCCATTGCATATGGATACTGCGTGTAGTATTTGAAACCCATCTGTTATTTTCCAAGGTGGTCGAACAGATCAACAGCACCTACTGTACCTTGCGTCCTGCCTCGTTATTATGGAGATTCATGGCCGCTCGCGCATCCTGCCCAGTCTCCAAGGCATCGACAAACTGCTTAGATATGGCCTCTCCAAAGCCGACGTTGTCACTGCAGCCACCCCAAAGCCAACCATGGCCCCCTGGATGAAAAACAAAGTGAATCATGAAATGAGTGCGGCTAAAACGCCTTAAAAAAAATAAAACAGAAATCTTTTCACTGACCTCGCTGTCCGTTCCTGCTGTCATCGCAGCCACAGTTGTCAAAGTCTCCAAGACTGCAGTTCCTTGTTAAGGTGTACATCACGCCAGCGGAGCTGATGGCGTGGACAAAGGCCGTCTCTCGATTTGCTGAAAACAGAAATGCACATTTGCAGTGTTGTTTCATCACATAAAATCACTTAATGGGAGTTTTGAGTGTTGAACATTGTTTTACAACTTCCTCTCAGAACCCATGTATCTGTCAGCTTGGGTTTTGTATTTTTAACTCAAGTATCTTTTTTGAAAATGTTGTGTAAACAATAAACAGTTGAGCTTCTAATCTGCATCATAATGCATTTCTAAACACATTCTTTCTTTCTCCTTGTTACTGGTGCTGATTCTATTACATGTTTTGAAAGGGATTCGCCTCTTTGTTTTACTTCCAGCGTCAGTGGTAATTGTAACCTTTCCATAAAGTACACCTCCTTTATGATACAGATACTAGAATTAAAAAAAAGCAGAGTGCAAAGACATCTTGGAAATATCTTTGAGCTATTATTCTGTTATAGAATTGGGATGCGATCTGTGAAAGACCGTGTAGAGTTGTTAGAGCAGGCATTAAAGCTGGCACGGCCCCTGAAGGACTGAGAGCTTACCGCTGCGCAGGCTGCTGTGTGTGGACAGCTGCAGAGCTCTCTCGGGGCAGTTCCAGCGGTCCCATGCAAACTGGTATTTGCACTCTTCGATGCCACTCTGAGCTCCTGCTGCCACGCTGCTCGAGTAGATCAGATATGCCTGCAGCAGCATATGATATCATATGATATAAAGCCAAAAAACAAAAGGGCAAACAGGGCATTTCACATCTTGCAACAATCACAATGAGATTTCAGGAGATTGGTTTTGAAGTGATTAGTAGTAGAATAACTAGTAGCAGAACTAGTAGTAGAATATGTTATCTGTGCATTATGCAATTTCAAATGTCTTGCATGCATTCCAGCGATTGCAACCTAAATTATTATGCAAGCTAGTAAATATGAAAAGCATGTTGACATATAGAATAAATAAAAGATAAGATTATCAGTTGTTCACTATGTGCTTTAGAATTGGTTCAACGTGTTTGATGCTTCCCAGTATGTGCAAATCCTAAATAGTTTAACCAAGTATACTTGGGAGCATTTCTGAACGAAACGATGGTTGGCAAAGTTTAATCTGGCAAAATTGCCGTTGAAAACAAGCCTCAGCCTGCTTATTGTGTTTCTTGGGTTGTGGGAAGTCTTTAGCTCGAGGTCTTTTTCAAAGCAACGTTCGAGAAAATGTTTTGGAGATACAGAAAGATAATCTGGTCTATTTCAATGTGAGCTAACTCAAAATGACCTCCCACATTATTGAACTTTAAACTGCAGCGCAAGAAGTTGTTGAGCTTCCTTAAAGCAGTGTGCTCCATCCTTGGCTTTCGCCTGCCCCTCTATCGCTTGTTCAGACTGTGTGAATGATAATATAACTAATATGTCTCAAGTGGCCTTCAGGGAGATGGAGTACCACCTCTTTCACAGGGGTCTGGCTCGCTAATGATGACCACCCACTACAGCTAGGGCTGCCCTTGCCTCTTAACACATTCAACCCTGGAATACACAGAGCCTCTGAATAAGGTCAAGTGTACCGCGGGGGGAGAAAAATCACAAAAGCCAAAGAATATCACTGTCATTGTGGCATGCAAACAGGTACTGGAGCTTGTACATACACTTGAGGTAAAGACAACAACAAAGAGCATGCTTTCTATCACTCTCTTTCTTTTGGGGAGTAAAGATCAAAAGAAAATTGGCTTACCTTGGGTCCAGTCATCAAGAAATTATTCACTGACCTGGAAAAGGAGACAGCTTATTCACTCAAGGAAGCTCAGTGTCCTTTGCAAATTCCTCTGCTAACATCTCTCATTAGTGCACCCCGTAACATGTTAAACTGTGACACCGGCAGTCGTACAACTCCTCAGTGGAAGATACTGTTTGGCTCATTGAAAGGTTTGAACTGATGCACTCCATGTTAATATCTACATCATTAAAAGGAGAAATCAATAGATTAGTTTTCCCAACATAATGCTGTTGGACATACACTTACATTTGTTGACTTTGAAATAAGTCATCATGGCAATTATTATGAAAGTTATTAAGTCTTGGATAAATGTTTTAGATCCATAATGTTTAACAGTTGAGAGAACATGCAGGCCTTCCCTTTCCTGTGATTACCACTGGTGCGGTTCAACCTGCGGGGAGTGTGAACACATCAGGCAAACCAAATATTATAATATCTACGGTGGCCACAGGAAATCTAGGCTTAATTCTAAGCCATGTTTCAAACTAGGGTTCCCCACACTCAAGGTCAAGACTAAACCTATGTGCCTTAAATAAAATCCCTTATTAGAAATGAATAAAGAGATTAAATTCAGCTTGGACTTTTTTGGGTGTTTGCAAAAATCAAGTCATTAGTGTTAGTAATACCCTTGTAGTAACATATTCAGTTACTAAGTCTCTAACAACACATGAGAGAAGATAGAAATGTTACACGTGGAGGGGAAAAAAAGCTTCTTTTTTTCTATTAAAAGTATCTTACCAGCAGCAGTAGGATCTCATGTGAGCCAGCAGAATGAAGACGTAATAGAGAGCCTCCCAGTGCATGAACATCCTGACAGGTGAGCGTCTCTGCACGCTGCGTAACGGCGGACGAGCAAAACTGAGGGACTTCACCAAGAAGGGCTTCCAGCATTCAAGGAGGGAGCTCTGAAATGGAGCTGCTCTGGACCCAACAAGAGATTATCTGCTTAATTAAAGATTTTCCCCCGTCTTGCTCTCCTGGCCAATCAGAAGTATTGCACCGAGGAGAGAGTGAAATGATCAAAAGGGCACCCTGGGCCTTCAGGGCCGGACAAGGCTGGGTTCCCTGCCTCCATTCAGAAGCAAGGGAAGATCTGTTTAATCCCACAGGGAAAGTGTAACACTGATCCCTCACCGAGGAGAAAGGTTTATCTAATAGATTTCTAAGAGATGATTGTCGGGGATCAGGCGACGATGGCTCAATTGTTGATGTGATGGGATGATAAAATGATTCCGTGTGTCGTTAAGGAGATGAATCATGATTTAGGTGTGATTTAATCAGTGATGTGTATCGCCTCAAAACTTGAGGACTGATACTCATCAGCTGTTAATCCCCCATGCATGGTGCAAATCACTTTTACTGAGTACTTCAAATCAAAATCTACATTTTAAGTTTATATAATTCTGTTTATAAAATGGGTAATCCAATATCAAATAGATACAATAGGTGCATTTCTTGTTTTTCTTTAAAGCAAATAAAACCAGGTTTCGATCCTTAATCTACACATTCATTTTCATTATCTCATTTTATGGAAACATCTCAATGGGATGGTTGTAATTTATTGAACTATTTGAGGAATTTAGCAGCACACATGTCTGCCAGTGATGATCTCCAGAAAATAAAGGGAGGATTGGGCCATTGATCAGATTGCTATAGGACATTTGCATGACTAATCCAGACTGGATGAAGGGTTATTCCTCAGTAACCTTGTCTGACCTCTGGGTCCCTTTCCTTTGCCACAGGCAGGCCTTTTGCAATCTTCTTGTGTGCAAATTAGGATTAGAGGGAAAGAGTGATTTGCACGGGGGACTTCTGAGGGATGTTTTTGGATTAAGGTTTAAAGAGAAATGACAAGTGAGAGGAGACAAAAGCAGGAACCATCCTGTTGTTTTAGGGGGTTTTTTTGTTGTTGTTTTTTTTTGGATTAACACAAAGCAATTCCCAAAACAGCAGTTGAATCTACAATTTACTGAAGCGGGCCAATCAATCCATCAATCATCTGCAACAAATGTAGGTTATATATTGATATATATTTGGTTCTTGACATCTGTTTGCAATCCAAGAAAAATAAAAAGTGAATGGTAAATGGCATAAAGATATTGTTAAAAATGTGTCCAACAAATGCTATTTTTAAACTTTATTTTTTATTTTTATTTTATTGTTTCATGTTAAATTTCACCAGGAGTATGCAGAAATAATATTCCATGAAATAGATATACAGATACTGTATATATCAGATTCTGCAAAAGCATCTTCTTGCAAAACATCCTGCAGTTGAACTGCAAATAATCACACATCTTTAACCCCTATACATGTGCATGACTCTCTTACCCAAACACACTGCAGGTCGGATCCTATCTATGCTGGTGGACCACCACTTGTGATATAATGTGAATATATTCATTTATATTTCCAGCAATTGTGTTATATATGACTTATTCTTGAGCCAAGGGGACTGACTATTCTTGGATTTGCATTGTTTAATTGCTGAATGGCAATAAACAAATGTATCTCTCTCTGTCTGTCCATCTTTCTATTTATCCATCTATGAAAGTTGGGAAATTGATGCAGCAGCAGACACTTAATCTGTTTAAACATGTTGACATTTTCTTAGATGTTTTATGGGTACAATTGCCTGTTATGTCTGAAACTTTTTTGATAGTGTACTGCTGCCTGTCTTGGCTAGGACACTCTTGAAAAAGTTTTTTTTTTTTTTATCCCAACGACATTTTTTCTTGTTTAATTTAAGTTAAACAAAGAAAATATAAAGTTTCATAAGATTGCAGGCAGCTGACCAGTGACCAGTGTCCGTGCTGTCACACTGAGGTGTTGCATGCCCCAGAACGAATGGCCTGACAGTCAGCAGCCAATGGACACAGGGCTGATGTCACTCTCAGGGCGACAGAGATGTGGTACCACTGACAGTACATGTGGACCGGGCCAGAGCAGGAGGCTGCAGAGGCAAAGGTTCCCTGCTACAACAACAAAAAACAACCAAAAAGAGAAACAAATCCACATGCAACAATCAAATTGCTTATCCTGTGTCAACACAGGATAAAGGGGATAATACCTTCGATGTTTTGTCATCCCGTGGTCTTCCAACAGGGGGAGCAAGTGCCAAAAAATTACTCAAAGGGTTGAAATTGCTTAATTGCAAACTAATGCTCCTATATTAAGCAAAGAATGGCATTTATCTTTTCATCATCCTACCATTGAGCAACAATTGTGAAGGCGTGTCTCAGATAGTCAACATGCAAACACGACAGACTGCATCCTCTGAAACATGTGCTGCAGGAGTCTTACATTTATCTTCAAGTCACATCTGCAGATAATGTAAAAAAAAAAAAAGTGTTGCTGGTGACACAAGTGCAGCTGTCTGACAACACTGTGTGAGTGAGACAAAGCAAGCCAGGCATGCACGGCAGAGGTAGATCCCTATCAGTATCGGCAGGTAGGCCGAGAGACAAAGCACCAGGTACAAGATGTTAAACACTGAGGGGGCACATGTTTTCCAATGTCCTGTAAAACTGGTGTGGATTCCGACATTTTGAAAGCTTGGTGACATCAGCAGGAAGATGAAGATAAACACTTTCTGAGATGCTGGACTTGGATATCACTATGTAAATGCTTGCTGTGCACGTGAAAAACTTAACCCTCCACAATGAATAACTGAGACGGTTTTTTTAAAAGGAAATAAGAGTGAGGTGAAGTTTTCTTCTCCAAAAATTGAAGGGGTGAAGCAAGTTTTAGTGCAATACTATGAGTATAAAAGAAAAGATCATGTAATATTTGGCCATGGATCATAATAGTGTCCAATCATTTAGGTGTGATGTGGAAAAAAAGCTAGTGTGATATTTTTAATAATTGAGACAGTGGTAGGAATGAAATAGAACATAATAGGTTTCACAAACCTTTACAACATTATCAAAGCATCCAGGAACCCAGATTTCATACGGCTCTACTCAATTTCAGGTCATGAGGGTGGTGGAGTCTATTCCAGGCAAATTATGGTCACTAACCAGCCGTATATGCATGATTCGGACCGAAAGAAGAAAATGGAGCACCGAGAGAAGAACAACATACACGTGCATAACCAACACAGAGAGGCTGGACCTGAACACGCAACATACTAGCTATGAGTCAAGAGCACTAACCACTAAACCACCATGCACGTGTTTGTTCCTATACCACACAGCAATGACTTTTAAATGTCAACATATCCTAGTTCTAGTTAAGTAGGTTAAAGTTCAAGTAAGTCCTTTTACTACAAATAAAATTAAAAAAAAAAAAAAAAGCCCCAAACTTGTTGTGATCATAGTTTTTATTCAGTATATGAAGGAGTATTACA
>OMNM01011614.1:31655-69947 GCA_900302745.1 Parablennius parvicornis | reverse complement strand
AGCTTTCCCTAAAAAAAAAAAAAAAAAAAAAAAGCAGTTTTTGTGAAAAAAAAAAAAACCATAACATGTATGAGAATTTAACCCTTTGAAAGTAAGCCCGTTTTCCTGCTTGAATATCAAACGCCCACATTTTAAAGAGCATATCCCTGAAACCACATGAAGTCCTGAAGCTTTCAATAACTTTACCTAAATATACATTTTATCTTGTTTTATTTACACACCAGTCATTGTCAATATGACTTTTCTATTGGTTAAAAAAAGTCTTTACAAAAAGGCACAATCACTGTCATGGGAAAACATACTAGAATGTCTGGAATATAGAAAAGAGGGGGAAGAAGCTTAAAATTTGAAAGAAAAAAAAAAAACAAAGCAAAATGGTCTATAATGCCTCCCTGTAAATAGTGTTTGCTGTGGGGTTTTTTTTTTATTATTAATTTTATCTTTCCTGTTTTTATAGTAGTCATGGTTAAGTCTTGTACAGAGCAGTATTAAAAATCATTTAATCCATTTTTATCCTGTCTTTTTTGATATTCAACTTTCTTTCTATTCCTTCTATGTGGAGCACTGCTTAATGTATTTCCTTCAGGGATTAATAAGGTATTTCTGTTCTATTGTATTTCATTCTATTCTGTCAAAATCATCTGAAAAATGCTGGAAAAGAAGGATGAAACGGCTAAAATCATAAATTCATAAATGCAACATAAGACACAGTTTTGGTACGCATTTCAAAACTACTGTGTATATATGAAACTTTAGAAGCTGCATCAGCCACAATTTCAATCTGGTTTTTTTTTCCGATTGGGTGGAAAATCTGCCATCAACTGACACGTCAGTTTCTAAAGTTTCCAACAATAATAAAACTCGGTAAAGCGATGCAGCTGTTGGTAGCAGGTGATCAGTAATTTCATTTGGTACAAAGTTCAAGGAGACCTTTTTATGTTTCAAAATCCCTCAGGGTGACTGTCATGTGGTGTCATCTGCAAGCTACTAAATCTGATTTGCCAATTTGAACCGCACTGACTCTCACACAGTAATGTGTTTAAAAAAATAAATGAATAAATCCTGGTATGACAAGAATCTGATGCTGCTAAACCTTGATAAATGTGCAACAAATGAAACTAAACTGATACAATCTACTGAAAATGCTTATTGTTACTTTTATTTGTTCCACTCAGTTGGAATATGTTGCACATAAGACGTGTAGCTGTGACGCCATTGCTGAGCCGTTTGCACTGCGTGGTTCAGTCGGATGACTGATTCACTCATTAAGTTCAGCTGAAGTTACATCAGTTACTTGAAAGTCAAATGGTGGCCCACGAATACTGTTTTGATCCGATCGGAGGAGGCCCTGTTTGGTAACCGTGCAGAAAACAACTGTTGTTGAAATAAATGTAAAAAGAAAATTTGTGTATAAATAAAAAATTTTTTTTAACATTTCTAAAGTTCATTTGTCAATTGTTCAGTTAAAGACAATCACGGTGGACGTGAGCCACGTCTTCTCCTTTAATCATTGTCGAGCAATAAAGAATAATCCACTGGCTTTTGTGTTGAAGTTCACAGAAAGTTTCAGGGGAGAATTACAGAGACGTCACCACTGCACTCTCAATGTTGTTGACGGACAAACTAGAAAAGCTAAGAAAAAAAATCCAAGAATATCTTTAGACTTATTAGGAGGTGAGAAATAATGTCAGTGTGATATTGTTACTCGAGTTTAATAATAGTCAGTTGATAGGGAGCAACACACACACACAAAAAAAAAAAAAAATCCTTCGGTGTTTTGTGCATGATTTGAAAATGACCATGAAAAGACCTCCTGAAAAACATTACAAAGTCTGGGAGATAAACACTGATGCATTTCAACGCTCAAACTGGATCAGACAGGACAAAATGACCCACAGTCACTGGATCTTCGCAGTGCACCAAGGCGATACAAAGACCCCATTGTGGCTGACGTAACAAGACAAAGTGTTACAAAATCCATAACGACTGAAATTACACAACAGATTCTTATAGTCACGCTACACTGTGAAGCATAATGCCATTATGAGAAATAACAGTGAATCCTTACCTGCCGCGCTGAAAGCAACCAGCGGGTTCTCCCTCGGGTTTATCGACTTGTCGTAAGGCCTGTTGCCCCAGATGTGCGCGGCGCTGTTGACCAGCCAGGTGGCGTTAAGCACCACGGTGTATCTCAGTAGTCCGGGGACGAAGTATCCCACCATCAAGGATTCCCCCCAGAAATACCAGGGCACCAACATCGGCACAAGGAAGCAGAGGATCAACACGGACAGCTTGTAATGCCTGAAATACAAGATGGAACATCGTCTCACACAGAGTCACCCTGAAATGACAGCAATTCAGTCAAGAGCTAAATTAAAGCTAGATTAAGACGTGACAATAAAAGATCATTAGAGCTTATCTCGTAATTATAATATGTCAGAAGCGTTTTCATTTTTCATCTATTCTGGTCATTGTTACTTTTTCTAGCCATCTTAGAGTTGTGTGGGAGTTACAGTTCTGAGAAGGAAAACAAAACCAAGATAGGAGTGGAAAGGTTACAAGTACAGAACAAGGTAGGCTGCTGTGAAATGAATCCCGTCTTCCTGTAAGTGCCATATTTTATGTCTGTTTGCAACACGGCGTGTTATTCCGGACTATTTCATGGAGACTGATAAGTTTCTTGAACAAATGAGTACATGACTGGATTGTTATTATTGTGTGGACCTGAGTCATTTGCAGTATGTTTAAAACAGGACTTCCTTCCCCATCCAGCAGACTGGATATCAGGTTAGCCCTGACAGAAGTTCCCATGTTCTTTACACAGCACCGACCCAAGCTTGAAAACAGGGAGACGAAATCATTTCTTCTGCAACATGGGTTCCTTTCAATTATGATTTCAGAACAATTACACTATTCCACCTTTACAGAAGCAATATGTTTTATTATAACAACACGCAGCTGCTCACAGGATACATGATGACTGAGCAGCAGTAATGAAGAACTGGAACCTGCAAGTCCAGTAATGCTCAGTCAATAGCCCATAGTGACAGCAGCTGATTACATACCGTCTCCTGTTTAGTCTGCGCTGTTGGTGTCTCTCACCCGCCCCTCCCCGCCCCCATGTCACTGTAATGCTCTTCCTCACCGTCTCTGGAACGTGACCACTGAATCTGCCTTCAGGTCAGACAGCTCCAGCTTCCGTCCCTTCTCAATGACATCTGGGTGTTTGCGAACCAACAGCCACCCGATGTGGGCGAAGAAGAAGCCCCGCGTGGCGTTGTGGGGGTCGGCGTCTGTCTCGGAGTACTTGTGGTGCACGCGGTGGTCCCTCGCCCACTCAAATATGTCATTCTGTAGGAAAACACAAACAAATGCAGACAGCAGATTAGATTAGGCACTTATAGATACGCATGGAGGCTGCAGATCATCAGATTAAGGTCAGATACCATGTGGCAGGGAAACGATAAAGGTATAGATTACACATTTTAACTAACATGCCATTACAAGTTTGATCCTGATTAAAATGTTGTCACAAGTGAATGTACTTATCACTCAGCATTAGGAGGTATCTATATCTCTAATCCATTGTGTAATATTAACTAACTTCCCCCTATGTGAAAATATAGCTTGTTTACGCAAACATTGCTACTATATGTCGGTGTTGTTGTCTCTTTTACCTGAAACGCCATCGAGTTGGCAAGGGCGAGGAAGACTCGCAGGGGGAAAGAAGCCTTGTAGGATCTGTGGCTCCATAGTCTGTGTGCGCCGGCGGTCACACCGAGAGCACTGATGAGGTAGCACACTGCAGCTGGGAGAAGGAGAGGTGGAGAGGAGAGGTGTCTTACAGGAAAACTCACAGCACTCTATGGGACAACACCCCTGGGAGCAGAGTCACTAGGACACCATGTTCTTTTCATAACACCCTTTTTTCTTTTCTTTTTTTTTTTGTTGTTGGGTGGAAAGTCGTCTATATAGGGAGACGGGACAGTGGGAGCACGCAGGTCGGCCCTCACTTCTGTTGTTCTAAAAATGCTGAATGCATTTCTATGTGAAGCCCAGACAAAACTCCCTGGGGTCTGAGCACCGGGGGCTTCTGATTGGCAAAGAGCATTCTGTTGTGGTTGTCACGCTGCTCACAATGGGATGTCTATCGGACTGGTCATTGTGCTTTGTCTTCCCAAGTGAAATAATATGCGGCCCAGCATTGCAAAGAGAAGGGAAAATTATGCAACGCCAGGGAGGGGAAAACAAAGTTCAGATTGTTCAGAAGTTTGAGTCATGCCTCTATAGTCTACATATAGAGGGGCAATAACTCTAATTATCCAGGTCACTGTTTCACTGCTGCCACTGAGATTCAAATCCTGCAACAAATTACAACATGTTCCAATAGTTTACAATCAGCCAAAGGTTAGTGCTCTTAAAAAAAAAAAAAAAAAAAAAAAGGCGGCATGCAGGTGTGGAGGCTTGTTAGCACTTGCAAGCAGAGTTTCTCTAAGTATAACTGAATCGTTCTCTTGAAGAAAAAAAAAACTGCTGAGTAAACAGATTTTGGAACGCTCATACAGTAAAATGTAGAATTCACATGATGTAATATGAGCTGGGTCTGAATGGCAAGTATTCTGCTTCAACAACCAGTCTGATAACTGCATACAGCTGGACGAGAGACATTTATTATGACCAGCCCTGTTATGCAAAGTCAGGAAAGGAAGAGAACAGTGTTGGCTGACACGGTACACAATAAGAGGAAATTACAGACAATGTGAGGTATGCTGAAACACGCAAACTTGGAAAGTCTTACGAGTTGCTTTTGAAGGTTTTTGAATGGAGCATGGACTGTTTGGAGGACAGCGGTACTGCTTCTCTGGTTACAAACTGACTGCAGAAGTTCACCATAATAACATTATACCACCCATCATGCACCAGGGTGGCTGTTAAACACAGTGCAAGTGCTGCACTGTGTCGGGAGTAACTTGAAATAACTGAAAGAACCAGTAAGTCTGCTCTTTATCAGAAAGAAAATGAAGGCTTCAAGCTCAGATGAGCTGGGAGACGGTCTTAAGTTATGCACCAATAAACTTGAGGCTAAGCCCATCCCCTCATGCTTCAAACGGATTATAGCTGGGTTAAAGTTTTCATGCAATGAAAATATGGACTCGAAACACGACGAGAGGCTGCGATGTGGCCTAAAATGGTCATTTTTTTTTTTTTTTTTTTTGGTGTTTGTAAAACTTCAAAAGTGACAGTACTGGAGAGATAATCTCAACACAGGGATGACCTGCATGTGGCTAACAGGATTGTTATCAGGACTGACTAAACTGGCTCTAAAGTTTTATGAGAGGTGCTTACTTCTACTATTGAGACTAATCTGATGCCAGCCAGCCGTGGCATTGAAAACTAATTCCAACAGGATTCCTATTTAGTGAAAACAGGAGTTGTAACAAGTTCTGACTGCAGATCCGTTGTTTGTGACTCACACCAAATTAAAACACAAATTGAACAGTGAACAGCGGAGGACATTACAGGGATAAAAGTGACTCATTTCCCCACATTATTCCCACAGGCATGACCCCTCTGGCAGTGTGTCCTGTAGTAAGCTGCGATCACACCACATCAGCACATTCTGTTCCTGACTGTGGCCTGCAGGAAGAGAAAACCAGGAAAGGAAAAAAAAAAAAAAAAAAAAAAAAAAAAAAAAAAAAAAAAAAAAAAAACCTGCAATAGCTTCGCCTGCTCCCTGTTCTACTGAATACTCACTCCATGCAAGAGTCAGGCGCGATGCGGAGGGAAGGAGGATGAGTCCGTAAAGCGCCCCGCCGTGTAGGAGGGACATCAGGACGACATTTCTCCACACGAATATCCTCGGTGGCTTCTTCCCTTCTTTCTCTCTGTAGGTGTCGTCAAAAACATCCTCCACGGTCGATGTCTCTGTCATGGCATCTCCGTTCTGCTGCTTGACGGCGTGATGGTTCCTCGTTTCCGTTTGGGTCATTTTCTTTCCTCCCTTTTTATTCTTTTTTTCTGTCTGGTGAGGATCTCTGTAACAGATCGGCGAGAAACGGAGAGGTGTTGCTCAGAGAAATGCGCACAGCAGGATGCAGACTGAGAGAGAGGAAGGTACGGCGGCTGGCTGTGCTCATGCTCTCGCGCGCGCTCTCTCTCTCTCTCTCTCTCTCTCTCTCTCTCTCTCTCGCTCTCTCTCTCTCTCTCTCTCTCTTTCTCTCTCTCTCGCTCTCTCTCTCTCTCTCTCGCTCTCTCTCTCTCTCTCTCTCTCTCTGTCTCTCTATCTCTGAATAAAGCCTGCAGATGTGCCACTCGTCTCTTTGCACTGTCAGGGTTTTTTTTTTTCTTTTCTTTTCTGCTTTTCTCTGTTCGCACGCTTCACTTCTGCTGGCTCATTTTAAATATAACTCGTGCAGTTACAAGCATGTAATTCTTTTCACCGCCCCCTTATTACCCAAGTGATGTAATAACGATTTGGCGCTCATCATGTGCGCTGCATGCGACCTTCAGCGGAGGAGGAAGTCGTCTTCCTCTACAGTGTGATTATGAGAGCAACTCGTTTCAAGTTCATATCCACACCTTTATTCCTCTTTTTAGGGTCAGAACCCGAAAAGTCCGGAGCCCTGACCTGGAGACTAGGACCCTATTGTAGTTGTAATGTTTATTTTTTTTTTCTTTATGAGTCATTGAGCCCAAATTTGACCACCTAAACACACTCAAAAGCTCACCAAATTTGGCATGCTCATCAAGGCTGGCGAACATTTTAAGAAAATGTAAAAACGAACTCCCCAGCGTGCTAAAATATGCTCTCTAGCGCCACCTACACACACTAAAATGGCCACCACGGCCAGTAGGAACATCATGGGGAGATCAAACCAAAACGCAATTATTCTTCTTATCAAGACCAAAAAAAAAAAAAAAAAAAAAATCTGCCTCCTCTCATTCGAATACATGGAAAAACAATAATATCTCCTAGAAAAAAAGCTGTGCTCAAACACCTTCAACAAGTTGCTATTGTGGCTAAACCTTGCCTACTATGACAAAGCGAGCTGATCAGAAGCAAAGAACAAGAAACTGGCGAACAAGACGATGTAACACATGCGGGGATAATTCCATAAAACGTGGCCTTATTAATGAGAAACATCAATGACGCTATCTGTTATCATCCTGCGACTTCAAGAGACATTTATCATCAGTCAGATGGAGGAAAAAAAAGCATCTGCGTCAAACCAAGCCTTTTTGTGTCTAAAGTATACATCTTACCCACACAGGCTGAAAGATAACAAATTGTCCTCTCAAGAAATGATACATTTATGGAAACATTTGCACGAAAAGTGTGGAACTTTCAAAATTTATATTTCATCAATATTTAAATGGGCCAGAAGCCATAATTGGGACAATCACAACGGGCCAGAGGCCAGAGGCCAGAAGCCAGAGTGCGAGATCCCGATCAAGGGTGCATGCAGCTTTAACTTTGTATTATTATGATGTATAAAAAAAGCTATTGTGTATTTTATATTTTCTCCATACTGTGGCATTTATCTGTTTCAACCCACTTACCTTTTTAAAAGTGCCATCGTAACTTTTAAAAACACAGGAGAGGTTTAGCATCTTCCAATATTGACAAACACTGATTGAAGCAGGATATAAAGTTGCCCACTGTGATCCCATCTCAACCACACACACACACACGTGCAATTTAGGGTCACCAACAAACACAGAGTTCAAACCCCATGACCTTCTCACTGTGAGGCCAGAGCACTAAGCACTGCTCCACCGTGTGACCACACCTTGATCCCCCTGGAGGAAATTGAGTTATTTCTGAAAAAAACTTCTAATGCAAAAACAAACGAGGATTAGCTCAATAATGTGTTAGTCTTTAAAAATAGCCAATGTTGTTTCCTTTTCATCAAATAACTTTAGTCAAATGCATGAGCTTGTTATCAGAATTAATAATTGTGCAAACATTTGAATTGTGTTCAAACATTTCCTTCTACTAAACATGACTTTGTGATTCAGGTATTGTTCAACACCGGGCTTCACTGTTTAGAGTATGGTGATGCACATGAGAAAGAGTATATGGAAACCGGCCTTTCTGTACAAAGTCTACAAGTTCTCCCTATGTCTGTTTGACTCATCTGATTCCATATTCTAAAGATGTTTCAGAGCAAAGTGTTGATCCTAAATTTGGTGAGCTTATGTCACATACGTTATGTGACTGTCTGGGATTGTCTTTCTGTCTGTGGTTGCCCTGCGATGCACTAGCGACCTGTTCAAGGTGCAGCCTGCCTTCAATAACTTCAGCTAGGATCAGCCCCAGTCCCCTGTGACCCCGAGCAGGGTAAAAAGCGGTGGAAATGATGAATGGCTGAATATACAAGAAATGTGAAGTTATGAAGTACAAATGGGCAACGTCATTATTATATCTAGGTAGATTTCTGAGGTATTTGTACTTCTTTTCTCAACATTTCAATCCAAAATATCCATCAACTTATACCATTTGTTGAAAGATTTGTACTTTTAAAACATATGTGGGTCTGTATTTATTGCTTGCAATGGTCTTTCCTGCCCTCATTACATCATGTTCTACGAAAATCAAACCCATGCAGTTACCCCACATTCAGTTTCAAGAGATATAGGCCAATGTGACATTGAAACAGTTTGTTTAAAATGTTAAAAATAGATCAAAGTTGTCACATGTTATATTAGTCAGAAGTTTAAAGAATGTTCAATCACTGTGTAATTCATGTGACTAATATATGTGCATGTGTGCATCCCCACTACAAGTACATTTATTACTTTCATACTTTAACTCAAATACAGGAACTAAAACATCACTTCTTCTTTAACATGATTTTTTCTTGATAGACAAGCATCTGTACTTTCACTTCTGCAAACTTCAAGTGCACACGATAGTTTAGCTAAAGTACTATTTTTAAACCCTTTAATTGTCTTTAAAATCATAGGGGCTATTGAATGTGTGCCAAATAATAGAAAACCTGTTCTTCATATGAAAATGTATTAAGCATGATGTCATTTTTACTTTATTATCTGAACAATATGCTTTGAAGGTTGATCACATACAGACAAATTGATTTGGACATTGCTGACACGCAGCTTAAGCTGTGTTACTTATCATCAGATTATCATCACATATATGAGTGTGTTTCCCGAGCATTTCTCAATAATATACTATATTATACAGATAAGCAGTGTTCTTGATGATCAGCACACAACTCTTTGCCAATATACAGTACTGTTCGGTTTTGTTGCATCATCATCTTTGCATGTAACTTATTATAAATGAAAAAGCCCTATTTCAAATAACAAATTCCACCATCATCAGATTCAGCATCATGTATTCATTTAGATGGAATCTATTTTCACACACTTCACTGGTTTAATTTGTTTCAACAGGATTGAGTCTTGAATGTTGAAGTTCTAATATACTGAATACATCATATGATGATTCTGTAAATTTAGCATGAAAAATCAGATACAACTGTGACTCCTAAATACATATATATATAGTATAATATACATGTTTAAAACTGATTTTATTGATTTAAATAATTGAAATTTCTTCTTACCCTGACTGGAGTTTAAAGATGAGCCTTCTGTACTGAGATGACGAGGGTGAAGAGATGCCACTGGTGCTTTTATCAAGTTACACGAGTCCTCCTATTGGTTATCTTGAGGTTGTTTTAAAACAACCACTGAGGAGATAGAGGCCTCTGGCTCTGGATGGCCTATTGGCTGAGAGCACAAATGAGGTTTACCTTCCTTTTTTTCCTCCACGGTCTTATTCACAACTGTTACCTAATCTTCTTTTCAAAGTGATTCTTTATCTTAATGTGACTTCTAAATTAAACATTGCAAGAGCTTTGCAAACAAGGGTCAGCTCATCTGACATTATGATGTCACCCACAAATGACAGGCTCAGTCTGTCACAGGTCAATCTAAAAATTAGCATGCATCATGAGTGTGATATTTACTTCTTATTGCATGACACTATTTGCCCATAACTGGGAGTTCTTTTTATCTGTTTTATTAGCTTTCAGATAACGAATTTGACATAGAAGTGAACTGTGGTTAAATATATTTTTGGGAGGGAGTTTACAGAACAGTTTGCACATTGAAACACACAAAAACTAATTAAAACTAAAAAAAAAAATTATGAGAGTCTCTGAGAAATTTTAGAGGAAAGATGTGACTGTCATATGTAACAGAAAGATTTTGAGTCTGGATTTGGAGCACATATTTGTTATGCAAAGTGAGCATTCTTTTGAAGTACAGTACCCCGACAATAATTCTTATAACCCAGAATATTGATATGTTTCAATTTGAGCGTCATCACTGAAGGGATGAAGGAATTTCTGTCTACAAGAAAAGTTTTCCTTGATGTTATGTACAAGCTCTCCATGAACTCAGGCACCCTAGAACAGACCACTGTACACTCATTGCGTTATGAACTTTAGTTAACTGAAATTAAGGCGATGACCCAACATCGCACCACACAGATGTTTATGGCCAATAACGCTGGAGGATGGGTTGGTTTTATGTTGGAATGGCGCCTCCTGCTGCACAAAAAAATAGCAAGTGAATGGTAATTGTAGGCCTCCACAGCAGAGGTTTTTAGTTGAGGAAAAATCAGGACTCGATTCCAACTGACGGATAGAGAGATTAAAACACTCACGTTCACATTCATGAGCAATTACAAAGTATGAATTGGTTATAAGACACAATGTAATTCATCGTGCTTTTCAAAGAAATATATCAAAACAAAGAGACTAAAAACTGCATCAAAAGCGGGAAAAAAATTTAAAGTTTTATTATACAGTTAATTTTTATGTCCTGATTTAAAAGAAGAATGTGTCGGCAAACCTCAGGAGTTGAGGATGTTTGTTGTCAAGAGCACAGGAGCTAAAAGCTGGTTCCAAGTTAATAGGGTTAGGGTTTGGGAACACTTGCTCAACCTCTCCCTGAGGACCCCGGGGCCTGGACTCATATTCTACAAGTAAATCTGAGGCGTATTTCGGCCCAAAACCAGAAGTAAGATTTTAAATTCAACCCTTTGATGCACAGCAACCAGTGCAGATTGAAGCTCTGGGGTTAATGTGCTCAACACTCTTTGTGTTGGTGAGGACTCTGGCTGCTGCTGTCTAACATATTTTTTACTGAGATGTGCAATTACACCATTACAATAATCCAGCCTACTGATAATAAAAGCATTAACAAGTTTCTCTGGCTCTTGTTCGGTCAGAAATCTTTGAATTCTTGCAAGACTTATCAGATGGTAGTGCCCTGATTTTGTTATCGTCTTAATCTGGTTGTTAAATATCAAGTCTGAGTCTTTGATTTTTGAACTTTGATAGATTAGATTAGCAAGAAGGTTTTTTCAGAGTTGTATAGTCACGCACAGTACAGCAGTCATAAGGTCTATCACGATGATAAAATAATTGTGCAAGCAATTTGCTATTTTGCAGAACAAAGTGAAAAGGTAGAGCTTTGAAAAGTTGGCCAATGGAGTGGGGATAAACAATACAGAGGAAGGGACCCCGGACAGAGCCCTAATGGACATGGGAATAAAGAGAAGATGGCAGGGACATGAGAGATTTTAACTGAAAGAACCGAGAGTGACCAGACAGATGTGACGTGAATCATCCTAAGGGTATGTGCAATAGTCAAATGGATGCCAATCTGTGGAGGAAGGAGTGGGAGATGGTGTCAAAAGATGCATTCAGATCAAGGAGGAGGGTGGATAAAAGTTTGGCGTGAGTTGCAGTCAGGAGGTCGCTGGCAACTTTGATGAGGACTTTCTGTGGTGTGTTGAGAACAGAAACTAGACTGAAACTGCTCGTGGTGCTTGTTGGAGAAGTGAGAGTGAATTAGCAGTTTTTGAATTAAATTGGAAATGGGACAAAGGGTACTGAAGTTGTCGGAGCCAGGTTTTGTTATGAATTGGGAGTTCCAGCAGCAGATTTACGGGATGATGAGACATAACCAGAGGTGAGGAAGGAACAGATGATGGTTGGCATCAGAGGTGAATAGGTGGTGACGTATGACTTAACTAAAGCTGTTGGTAACGGGTCAGACTGCTCAGTAGATGATTTGGAGATCTGGATAGATAAGGAACAGCAACATCAAAGTATCAAGTCGTAAAGTGATAAGGGTTCAATGTAAAATCTGATAATACATTTAATCATTTAGTACATTTAATCTTCTATGTTTCTCAACATACCATAAACATTTTTTGCAAAGTAGCACAACAGATTTTCACATTATAGCCTGCTGATGTTACACATTGTGTGATCATAAATTACCACATTAAACTATGATACCAAACCCCAGGTTATACTCAAGGTAGTCATCGGAAAAGAACAGCCAGCAATTTCATTTTTATATAAAAATTTGAAACCTCAGTTGTTGGCTATTTGCTAATATTTTTTGTGACCTCAGTGATTAATTACAAAGGTTCATAAAAATGTTGCAGCTCAATAAAGAGGTATGAATCATCTCATCATCATTCAGCAACACTCTGGCTTTCAAAATCAATCACACATCTTCCAAACATAAAAGATTGCGCTACCTCTCAAAAAGTAACACCAGTTCACAGTGTGGAGTATGTGGGAACATGTCCACCGGCACTGCCAGAGTTGGAGAAAATGCCTCCCCTGTCAGTTTTTTCTTTGGGTCTGGAAAGCAGCAAAGCTCCCTGAAGTTCCTCATAGCTTCTCCGTCTGGTTTACATGAAACGTAGACCAGCCGGCGAATTGCGGGTTGATTTCGTAAAGCTCGGATCACCCTGTAGTGGAGGCCAGCTCGAGCAGGGTTCACCACAGCAGTGAGGTTTCTGCCTGTGGAGCTCAAACCAGACATGAGATCAGGAAGCACCTCCTCTGCCCTCCCAGACAAAAACTCGCAGTTCACTACATCGTTCAGAGCTGCGTTGTGTGTCGCATCTTCCACCGCCTGTTTAATGAGCTCGATACCAATAATTCTGTCCACTTTGGGGGATGCAATGATGCCGATGGCACCTGTGCCACAGCACACATCCAGAAGTGTACCTCCAACGTTACCGGGCTCAGTGTTTGGGACACACAGGTCTCTCACTGTGCTGTACAACACCTGAGCAGCTGACTGGTTCACCTGGAAAAAGGCATCAGCAGAGATGCGAAACTTGAAGCCCAGCACCTGTGAATCACAAAATACCTTGGTATCATTAATCTGAAAACAGTGTAATCACATGAGAAATTGCTTTCATAAAGTGCTTCTGTCAGCTTGCACAAGTAAGTCTTATTGCAACACAAGCTATGAAAATGAGAACATGGTGAAAAAATACCAATTTCAAAAGTGGTGTCCAAAGTACTCCTTACCCTTGGGGGTATAAAGTTCATACTAAAAAAAAAAAAAATATGTGAAAGATTAAATAATCAAAAATGTCACTGAATCACACATTATGAGAACCTAATTCATGGTAAATGTAATTTGTAACATTGAAAACTATACACGAGACTACTGACATCAAAATAAACACAGTTAACTAACACAAGGAGAGTTGTGCTTTATTTTCCCTATGGATTTTGTTTGTTTTTTTACAATGGCCTCATAAAATGCATAAAAGGAGGCAAGCATTTCCTATCAGGGACTCATAATACCTCCTCATATATGTGTGGTTGTCCATACAGGAGCTGGTAGGGTGACTGTTCATGCGTGCAGCGGGTCATGGTGCTCTCCTGGAAGAACAGAGAGTCCAGATGACAGATTGATCCGGGACCTCGTGTGAAGAACTCCACGAGGTCCGCCTTGTGGGCAGCAACTTCTTCTGGCATGAGCGTCTGTGGATGAAAGTAGACTATAGCCATGGTGTGGCCTTGTACGTTGGTCCTCACCGTCACCTCCCTCCAGTGACCCCCTGTGTGGAAGAGCAGACAGGGCTCCAGTGGGGACAAGCGGATGAACTCCTGGTAGCATCTGGCCACCAGTTTGTGCTTCTCTGGCATGTTCAGCAAATGATCTCCACTGACACAAACAATGTTTCTCTCCTTAGCCAAGCCCACGTAAAACCCAACTGTCTTTGGATTTCCGTCCACCCCTCTGTTAACAGAAAAAGAGGACTTGTTGCGATAGCCCTCTCTAACTGGTGATGGCAGGATAGGCAGCACAGGAAAGAGAGGTTTACTTCTGTCACATAATGAGGAATGAGGGTCACATGTGAGCTGGGACAATATCTTCTCCTGTCGTTTCTGCTTGACCTCCAGTTGTTCGTCATAGCTCAGCCTCCACAGAGGGGTGACCACATCAGCCAGCCTCTCCTCCCAGGACTGATCATCAGACCAGCAGGGGCTCTTGTGACCTTTTCTCCACTTTTTCCTTGGAGGCTTCCCCCGGTCAGCTTTAGACGTGTCAGTGGAAATATACAGCAGCCGGCAAGTTTTCCTGAAAGAGTTCAAGATCTGACTTGTGACAGATGAGACTGACCTGTTGCAAGTAGCTGCCAGAGACATGACGGCGGCTGTTGAAATGTGTGAAAATTAAATAGACTAATGCACACTGACGTTAAATCCAAAAGACGGAGAAGGAGAAGAGACGCACGCTTTTGATGACGTCACACGTGTGAGACGGAGCCTGTCATAACGTCATGTCCGCGCGTCGTGGGGCAGGTAAACATTTCCGCTGTCGAGATGGACTCAAACAAGGACGAAGCGGAGCGATGCATCAAAATAGCTCTGAATGCGCTCAGCAGCAACCAACCCGACAAAGCCAGGAAGTTTCTGGAGAAGGCGCAGCGTTTGTTTCCCACAGATCAAGCCAGAAGTACGTCGACTAATCGGCCTCTTTCCTCTTTTTTTTTTTTCCTCGCGCAGTGGGCCATGGCCGTGAAACCTAATCAGCTAACGCTAGCATTAAGGTCTTAACGTTACGCCAGCTGCTCCTTCAACATGCTGGTATTTGTAGTTTTTTATCCCCACCTGCATTTCACCCTTTTATTTACTCGGTTATTCCCTTAATTCGTGCCGGACTAGCCCATAGTTCATATTTTCGCCGCGCTCCTCGTCGCTGTTAGCATCCAGCGTGCTAACTGTTAGCCGCATCTCGTAGCGAGATAAGCGAGCAGGTGGAAACACTAAATACGATTTCACCGTTTTTTTCTTTCTTCCAGGCTTGTTGGAGTCCCTAGCACAGAACGGAAAGCCTCCAGATGAGAACGGCAGTCATGTAAACGGAGACGGGCCCAGTATGAGGCACCGAGGCGACAGACAGGAGACGGATGCGTCCGCACATGGAGCCTCGGAATCGGCCAAGTCGTACACCACGGAGCAGCTGGAGGCCGTCAGAAAGTCAGTCGATCTCGGAGCTTTTCGCATTTCTGTTTTTGGTCATTTTTGTTCTATCAGGAAGCGAGGATAACAATTCGATTGTCTTTAAAAATCTGATACCCACAGCTCTAAATGAATCTGTCTTGAATTATGTTATTAGTGACATGTATTGATGTTGATTTAGTCGGATTGGGTGAAACTAAGCAGAATAAACTAATGTGTGGAAACATCCCAAACTACAGTGTTACTGTTAAACCTTTTAGAAAGCTTTATTAACAGCATCCGTCAAAATCAGATGTCCGTCCAACTAACAGATGAGTGAAGACGGGCTACACCATGGACAGGGTTTTAATCCATCACAGAATAGGTCAAATAACATGCACTGTGGGTCCCTGAGGAAGACCCTTGACCCCCATCAGGCCCCCCAAGCACTGCGTGGCTGAGGGCATGCAGACAACCACACTTACATTCACACCTATCAGCACTTTTAAGGTCTCCACTTAACCCCATATGAATGTTTTTGGACTGTGGGAGGAACCAGGAGAAGGAAACTCAGGCATACTCATGCACTTGTGAGAGATACAAACCCTTTCTCATGGACCCGATGAATGGAAAATCTAATATATGACCTGAGGGCCAAATTTTGGATTCATATATCTCCTATGCTGGTGTATTAATTAGTAAGTTACCGTTTACAAAACACCCAGCTTGTGCAAGCTATTTTCAGGATATACTGTATGAGTTTGTTGTTGGATGTCTTTAGAGTTCAAACAGTGTTGTTATAAATCCATTAATTGTACTCAAATCAAATGTCATACTTCTGCTACTGTCTATGCATCCTGTTTGTGTCATCACTTCCTGTGACCAGATCTCAGGAAGGAGTTGAATGTTTTGCAACATGTTTGAACTGTTCCTCTTATTGTCTTTTGTGGTGATTTTTTTTTTTTTTTTTTTCCTAAATTCAGGATAAAGAGCTGTAAAGATTACTACCAAATTCTGGGAGTTGAAAAAACTGCTTCTGAAGAGGATCTCAAAAAGGCTTACAGAAAGCTGGCTTTAAAATTCCATCCTGATAAAAACCATGCTCCAGGAGCCACAGAAGCATTTAAAGGTATATTGAAAGTCACCAATGAGTTTTCTGGACTGCGTGTAAGACTTTTTTAATCAAAACTGTTTGTTTGTTTTAGCTATTGGTAATGCTTACGCTGTTCTGAGCAACACTGAGAAACGGAGACAGTACGACCAGTATGGAGAAGAGAGAACACACCCGACCCGACACAGACAGCACCGTGATTTTGAAGCAGACATTTCACCTGAGGACCTCTTCAATATGTTCTTCGGTGGTGGGTTCCCATCAAGTAAGTAGAGGCCGTGGAATAATCAGTGGGCCTGTTCAGGTGTGTCTCCTTGCAATGCGTTTGCTGTGGATACTTTCAAAGGCTGTAATCTGCTCTCTGTATTTAACTCTGTAATTCCCTTCTGCCTGGCCAGTGCCTTGGAGCATTTACTGAATTCTTTTGACGTCGTATGTTGCTGACTTTCTTGTAAACTGGCCACAACAAGTTTGAGTCGGTAATCACACCTCATTGTAAAAAAAAAAAAAAAAAAAAATACAAACGACCGCCAGGCTCCGTCCTGAGCCTTAAGCTCTTCACACTCTTCAGAGAGAACTCCTCCCACTCTAGATTTTAATTTGCCAGTGATACACAAATAGTTGTACTATTTCAGATGTTGAGGAGTCAGATGATAAGCGTGAGGTGGAAAAAAAACTTGTATTCCAGGGAAAACAACAATCTTAAAACACAGTAATTAAAGTTCTGCTAATCCTTCACACATACGGAGAGGTCGGACCTTAAGTTACTGAGAATAAACAGCTGATAGACATCCAACTCTTTGCACCCTTTTGTGAAGAAGATGCTTGTGCTCTAGAAGATAAAACAGTCAGAACTGCCACAGAATCCCTGTAAGAGCTCCTTTATCAACCTCGTGGCATGAGTGTGCAGACGTCAGGAAACAGGGGAACTATTTATAACTCTACTGAAAAGAAGGTTGGCACCATTTGTATGGACACTCGCTATTAAACCAGTCTGAGCCCAAAAATGTTTCACAAAAACAATGATGATCTCACCTGTTGAGCTATTTGAAATGAAATTTGCCATTTCATATATATTTTGTGAAAATCGCATATTTGTTTCCTTTGTGTGGTATAATCGCTTAATACCACTGTGAAATTTGTAAATATCAGTAAAACGTTTTGATTTAATGGAAGTCTATGTTGCCTTTTTTTTTTTTTTTTTTTCCTTCTAGACAATGTACACGTTTACAGAAATGGAAGAATGCACTTTGGGCACCATAATAGACAAGAAAGAAGAGAACAACAAAGAGACGTAAGCTGTGTTTTCATTACTTAATTATCCTCAGTTCCAGCAGTTTAATTGCGAACTCTTAACAAACACTTTTGTTTTTCTTTTTTCTTTCTCCACATTCAGGGAGGCCTTGCTCTGTTTGTTCAGCTGATGCCCATCTTAATCCTCATCATCGTCTCTGCTCTCAGCCAGATGATGGTCACACAGCCTCCATACAGCCTTAGCTACCGCCCGTAAGTGGCCCACCTCCCACATTGTCGTGATAACGCCTGCGTCGCAACCCACTTTAAGACGGTTCTGTCTCTCCAGGTCAGCTGGGCATATTCACAAAAGGCATACAACACACTTGAAGGTGCCTTTCTATGTGGGAGACCGGTTTAATGAAGAATACTCTGGGAATTCCCTGAAGAGTGTCGAGAGAAGTGTGGAAGAAGACTACATCTCGAACCTCCGGAACAATTGTTGGAAAGAGAAGCAGCAGAGTGAGTTCACACCACGACTGCTCCCAAGTTGTTGTTCTTAAAGGATCATTTCAGGTCATAGTTCAGTGTTGCATGATCACTGGAGCTGCTTTGTTCATTCAAACACATTCAGTTTACTGTTTGTAACGGGACGTCTGAACAGCAAATTTACGTTTTGAACCAATGTCAACTATTAAAAACAGAATAATGTTTATCCTTATTAGCATCTTGGAAATGATGCTCGGTCTCGAAAGGAGTGATTTTTATCAATGGAGTGCATTGGTTTCCCGGGCCAGAATTCTGTGATTTGAAGTCTGCTGATGCTCTCTTGTTCTTGTGCTTTCAGAGGAAGGGTTACTCTATCGTGCTCGTTACTTTGGAGATTCCGAGTTATACCAAAGGGCACAGAGGATGGGGACTCCCAGCTGCTCCAGACTATCTGAGATTCAGGTTATATTGGATGGATAGAAAGCACTTGGACACATGGATATGGGTATGTTAACACAGGCCTCACAACAGGATCATTACTGCTGAAAATGTTTTTCAATTTGTTTTTTGATTTACGGATCAAACACACTCTCCATCATTTGACTCCAGTTGGCCAGTCTCCAGTTTCTATCCCTTTAAAATGAAATGCAGCAGGCAGTCGGGTTTTATTTTTATCCATTAACTTATGATAGAGCTGACACCAGATGGTTAAGTGTTCCGTCTCCGATGTCTCTTTTCCTCCAAGCACTTTGCTGCACTGAGAGTTCTTTATAGAGCAGACTCTGCTGACGGCTGTGTGAAGGCTTTCCCAATGAGAAGTCATCACAAACTGTAATGGATTATCATTCTCAACTGAAGGCCAAGGCTTTTTGTCTTTTTTAATACACTGGAAACAACACAAACTTAATGAATATCTTGACAAATGAAATTGTGCATATTCATACAGTCAACAGTGTAAAGATAAATGAGTGGTTTTCAAAACACAAGTTAATTCACTAAGATCTCATATAGTGATCAGTAAGAATAATAGCATTAAATTGAAGCTTTGTGCATGTTTTTTGTCTACCATGGAAAGAAAGTTTGCATCAAGGGCTGTTTGGATTTCAACCATAAAGTGACATTTGATAACACGGAGTGAGGAGGATGTTCACAGCAACAAAAAAAAAAAGTCAAAGTTTGGCTTTGGAGCTGTCTCCAAGTCAATTCTGAACGGAACAAACTTGAAAATATGGTATAGCAAGAAAGACGAGGAATGCATTCCCTCATATTCTGACACGTGATGGCTGCACAACTAATGCCGATGCTTTTGTTTTTTTCCGCAGGTTCGTCACTACTTGAAACTAATAAGAAGAAATCGGCCTGAGCCCACTCCAATTTGAGCAAATATCCGCAGTAATCCAAGAGAATCAAAACATGCCTTACATCCAGTGGGCAGCAGACCTCATCAGGGAAATTCTCTGCACCTCCATGTAGATCGACTTCCTGTAGAACTGTGAGAAGCGTTTGAGACGACTGCTGACATCGTAGTGTCTTTACAACAGTTGAGAGTCCCAGCGGGGATGTCATGGTGGAAAATAGAATCATTGTCGGTTGGAATGGTGAAAAGAGCTGCTGAGATTAGCGTTCTCTGTTCCAGTCTCTTTTTTTTGTTTGTTTGTTTTTGTTTTTCTGAAACATTTTGAGAAACTTCATGGCCTTCTCTTCTCATAGACATATGTCTGAGCCACTCACAAGAAAAGTGTGTAATTTTTATAGTTCTTAACAATGTAAATATTCATTTGACTTTAACAGTGCAGGGTGTATTGGACAGTAAGCAGTAATGTTATGTGGATTTGCTTGTAGCCTGTTGGAATATGATCATGAAATTTGTTGCACAAATAAAAGTAAAACATATTTATTAAATTATCATGCTTAAATTGTATAAAGGATTCTTTAAATTAAATCTATCCTTTGATTGTGTGACGCTCATTTTCTCTTGTATGACACATGAACCCAAGAAGACTAACTTAAATCAAAATAACATTATTTTAGATAAGTTTGATATTTACTGTGTTGCTGTAGAGACATTTGGCTTATTTCCTGAGACAGTGCTCTACACTTTCTTATATCTGACTCCCCAAGTGGGTTTTCAGTTTGTTGCACATTCAACAATCTTAAAAATCAGAGAGTGACTGGTTGGATTTAAGATTTTTTGAAAAAAACAAAACAAGTCTTATGTTATTCACACTTCTTCCAGCTCAATACAAAGTCCTATTTTGTCTCCTTTGACTCTGTTACAAAACCTTTCTCATATTTTTTGGCAGATCATTTACAAAGTAGAACATAAACCTGAATGCTTCAATGGTCAAATACTGAAGGAAAATTGAGGGAAAAAAAAAAATGCCAGTTCAGTTTGACAACACAACCTTTAATAAAAGTCAGCTGAAAACCGATAAAAACATTACTTCTTTCCTTTCTTCTTTGCATTTTTGCCTTTAGCTGGTACCTCGTCTTCCTTTCCAGTGGCAGCTTTAATCCGTTTCTTTCCCAGTGGGGTTTTTCCATACCAGTTCTGTTTAAAAAAAAACAAAAAACAATATAATGGTCAAATGCAGGCCAAGAAAAAAAAAAAGCTCTAAATAGTAGAAAAGCTTGTTGACCTCTGGTGGTTTTCAGTACATATTCGAGTACGAGTTAATTTGATGGATGTGGTCAGGTTGGACATTTCTCTCCACAACCATCAATAATTTGGTTTTGGTAATTTTATAAGGAAATGTAAATGTTGGGACGTACTTTTAGGGCTTCCTCTTCTTCTTGGAACACGGGGTCAAATTTGGCTAACGGGACCACAAATTCAGCGGCAGTGATCGGTCTCTTCTCCTGCTGTAGGATGCGACGCTTGGTGACGACGCTCTGGATCGCCTGGACCATGTGACCAGGAGTGTAGCCGTCAGAAACCTTGGCCAGAGAGCTGAGGTCCAAGGCCTTCGTCACCTCGCCGCCATTGTTTTTGATGAGTTGCTTCCACAAGACTGAAGGCAAAAAAAAAGAGTCCAAGGTCAAATCACAAAAAACAACAAAATGACAAATCTGAAATTTGAATTTATTTTTTGTTTGTTTTTTTTACTGTATCTTGAGCCGTAGTCGGGTCTTGGGATGAGGATGATTTTACTGTACATTTTACACAAAGGCTTAATATCAGCAGTGAGGGGGTCTTTAGTCGTCCCTATTATCAGGACACGATCCTCTCCTTTGATCAGCTTGAGGCACTTGGGCAAATCTTTCTTTAACCTCTTCGGGTCCAGCTGTTCACAGAGTAGAAAGTTGGATCGATTTAAGAAAAAAAAAAAAAAAAGATTTCACTGGGCCTTCATTTTGTTCAGGAGTACCTCTTTTTCTTCTTTAGGAACTTTTTTGTAGAACATTTTCTCTGCGTCTTCGATCCATATGACCGAAGGTTGAAGCAGTCTCGCCACCTGTGTGAAGATTTTTCTGAGTACCACAGTTTGTACTTTTTTTTCTCTCTCTCCAATAATCTAGGCTGAAATGTTTATTCTCAAGAAGATCTTCCTACATCAGAGACAGATGCATCACACATGTGAAACTTAACCAGTAGTTGATGCATTTTAACCAGTCACCGTGGAAGTATTCCTATTCAATAATATATTTCACCTATAAAGTTGAAAACTCCTTTCAACACACATGGAAATATTGATGTGACCTCTATAGTACAACCACAAAGAGCGACGAGGTCTTTCAGTCTCACCTTAAACACCATGTGGAGCATCATGGCGAGGCCACTCTTGCCCGGGTACTTCCCCGCTGTGTTCAGAGGAGACAGATCGAACAGGTTGGCTCCCGTCTCCTGGCACACCGCGTGGACCAACATCTTCTTCCCCACGCCGGCGGGCCCTGCCAGCAGGATGGCCTTTATCAGAGGTGCCTTCTCATGAACAGCCTGAGAGCCTGAAAAGGACACGCGCTGTCATTTTCAAATCACGGACATGTTCAGATCTTTACTGTTTCATGATCTGGAAGGGAGCTCTCATACCTAAAGGCAAAACCGCGTGAAGAGTTAAGACTTGTCGGACATCTGGCAATGACGGCATGGGTTCGATGTCATTTTGCCTGAGAGTCGTTCCAAGGTAGTTATAGTCACCTACAAAGAAGAGATTACAAGAAGAGGTCATAACTTTTCAAATTAACAAAGTTGAATATCGCTTGAGGTGGGTGAAATACAGAAACCCCCGTCACCACAATCAAGTTCAGTCTGACAAGACAAATCGCTGAACAGCCTAACATTTAAAGCCAATCTTGTTATCGATTTGAAGGCAGAGTTTTTGCCAGCACTCGTCATTTTAATTCTATTTTATTATGAATTTAATCAGCTGTGGATTGAGTGCACATTTTAAACTTGATGGCAGAGAACACAGTGCCAAATTCTGATTGGTGATAACCGAGGAGAGGCCAATTACACCACAGTTGAATAATTCATGGGTACTGTGTTCGTATGTCTCCAAACATATTTTGTGATCGGTTTAAAACAAACCATTAAAACTGATAAAATGAGCAAAAGATAGAGGATTGGTCCATATATACACAGTCTTACCCAAGTAATCCTTCATCCTGATGTTGTTTGCCTGTTTCAACAAGCCCTGTTCCACCAGTTCCTTACACAGAGACTCAAGAGTCCTAAAAAATAGAAACAAATTGGGTTGTCATCACATCCTGCATTTGCATTTCCCGAAAAAAAAAAAAGAACCTTCACGCAACTCTATTCTGTGCTAAAAGATGACATGCTTTGCTTATAGGTGTGTGTGACCTCACCTGTCAGCTGTCAGATCTTTTTCTTTTTTTTTCTTCTTACCACTCTTTGATCCTTTCTTCTTCTGTAAGAAAAAAAAAAGATGCCAGTGGGCGACAGCTCAAGGGAATTATTGTAAATTGTACCTTTTTAATACCTTGGCATTCGCTTTTGTTTTATTGCCCTTGTCATTATCTATAGAGAGCTTCCATTCAGCGAGCTCTTGTCTCATCTCTTCATCCACCTGGAACCAACACAACAGAGAAGCGAGTGCACAGGTGTACCGTGAGCTGAACTGGAAAAGTACACTGGGCTCCAAGAATAAGTTGGGATTTTAAAATGTTTTCTGCTCGACAAGCAGCCACACCTTAACTCGAATTTCTGCTTCGAGGACTTTTCTCATTTCCTCCTTGAGAAGCTCCACATCGTGTCTTTGGTTGAAGTTTCCAGACTCCTTCCGGGTTTGCCAAAAATCTGAGGATGTTAGATATTCAAATTGTCACATTCAATCATTGACAACAGCTTTCTGATGATGAACTGCATCATGAACAGTGAAGTACAATAATCTTTGGTGTTGCCTGCAGACATACCTCTGAACGTTTTGTGTTCGACCTCCAAATCTGACAGAAAAGCAGAAGGAAGCATCTTCAACCCTGCCTCCTCTCCCTTTGAAGAAAAAGAAATTGAGGAAAACAGCAGAGTAAAATTTTAAATTACATTTGTGCCACACCTCTGTGTGGGCACAAAGATGCTGATAACACTGTAAGACTGAATATGTTGCACCAGTAACTTCATATTCAACACAGCCTGGTTCCTTTACCTCCTTTTCATCGTTCCCCTTGTTCTTCTTCCCTTTTGACTTCTTGTCTTCTTTTTCTTTGGGTTTACTGTTGGCATCTTCCGCTTCTTTTGCAATTAGTTCTTCCATTAACTACAAGCACACGTCAAAGAGGATATTCTGTAGATTAACTTAACAATGTACCATGAAATCTACTTTGTAATGGTGGTGTAGTCTTACCTGCTGAGGGTCCTTTTCAGCAAAAATGAGGGCGGAGCCTCCATCCTCTTCGTCTGGGTAGTCTGGAAACACCCCTGTTCTATTACTAACGGGAAGAAAAAAGCAGAGGACATAAGCAGTGACACCAGAAGTCCGTGATTAGATTCATTTTGTGGGAATATACTTGATTACCATAGTAAAAATCATGAATACAAACTTTACCGGCATTCAAAGAACCACTGACGAATCTGTTCCTTCTTGGTTTCACTCATGTCACGACCCTCCATCTCCCGTAGTTCTTTAGTGACGGTCACTTTAGATTTCTGGAAAAGATCCTCATGCCCGTCTCGTTTAAGGCGCGTCGCAACAACATTGGCATCAGCCGTGACTTCTGCAGGACATGGCGTCAGATATTTTGGATCCATCGTCTGGGAACATGGTGAAAGTGAAACACTGTGATGCGCTGCGCTAAAACAAAGCATTTTTCAAAACTTTCTTGTATGTAAGAACATTTATAGTAAATTGTACTTTTCCATCACAAGCTTATGCTAAACAAAACAATTAGATTTACCACTGAATCATGCAGGTATATACTGTACTGTCATTTCTCCTATTATGTAGAAAAGAACGTATAAAAAAATAGACCTCAAGGGGAAAAAAAAAACAAAAAAACAGGTCATAGTTTGAAGAATACGTCTTGTTATTCCTCACCATTCCCAGAAAAATCATTTCCTCCACTCTAGCAATCTTTGTCCTCTTCCTCTGTACGTATCCCCGCCACATCTGGTCATCACATTCAACCAAAAATATGTGAGCAGAGGGAAGGACTCAAAGCAAAGTGGGATGCAAAATGACATTATAATGGAAGCCAACAACCTTCTGAATGCAGGTTGCAGCCGTTTCAGTGACATCCGTGCCCTGCTCCTTTGCTCGGTACATCTTGTTCAAATGCATGCTTCTTTCATTCAACTTTGCTCTCAGGCGACCTTGTCGCGCCCTCTCCGCCACCTGAATGATCTTTATCGCCTCCTCTGGTGTCATGGCCTTGCTCAAAAGAAGCTGCAGGCACCAGAAGAAAATTAACAACAAGTTACATTTGTTTTCTGATGATCACTCAATCAATTGGAGAAACAATAGGAGAACTATGTGTACACACCATAACATGAAGAAAAGCAGTCGAAAAATTACACTTCCTCAGAGTATGGGTCACTCACCTCAGAGCTTTCGGTAATTTCCACCATTTTAAGAATATCAGCAAGCATTGTCTTTCGTTCTTGAGCTTCTTCGCTGCGTTCATTAAGGAAGAAGTGAGGAATAGGAATCTCTAGGTCAGCCTAATTGGATGACAACACACACACACACACACACAACCCAGATAAGAGTAAGAGTCTTGTGTGGATAATTCAGAGAGACTTAATTCTGATTTCAGGACTCCGAGTCAAAAATGAAACTTACAGGTGTGAGCTTTAGATCGTAAATAATGTCATCCATGTAGTGGTACTCGGAATACTCCTTTTCAACCATTTCATTCTTCAGCTCTAACACCCTTCCCATCACAGCGTCCAGAACCAACCGAACAGCCCTTCTCTTCTGAGGGTGGACCATCATGTCGTAGGCCGTCTCCAGCTGTCTGAAGATTTGGAGGTATCGCACATAAAACATGGCCACACGCTGGAAGAATACAACCCTGTCCTTTTCTGGATGTAGGGGCTCTGCAGGGAGCTCTTCCTTCAGCAAGTGGCTCAGCTCGGCCATGGAATCCGTCCACATCTGGTTGTAAGTCCTGCAAGAGTGTGAAAAATCCGATCATTAATATAAGGCTTGTCAAGTGTGCTAGTCAGAGGTCACGAAAGAAAACGATGTCTAAACAGATCAAATGTGTGCAATATAGTATTTAAGTAGAGGAAGTATTGTTAAAATACTCTCTGACAAAGTAAAGTACACATCATCACTTATGTAGAGGTACAAACACGTTTGTTCAATTGTTGTCTCAAACACAAACTGAATGTAAAGCAAGTTAAAGAAGTCTGTGTATGTAAAACTTGTGATGTAGTAGTTTAGTCTATTTGGATTTAAGTGATAACGATGAACAGTGTAGGTTTTCATATTTTTTTTTTTTTTTTTTTACAAACATCACATTTTTGGAATTTAGTTGCAAATGATTTGTTTATTTTGTGAAGAAAACAAGTGTTTGACGGTAGTTTATGTGTCTCAAGTCTCAACATGTTATTTCATGTTTTTCACAAGGCAAGACAGACCAATGCTATTAGTGGGAGTTGCTATTATAGAGTTAGTAGATTTTTAGAAAGTTTACCTTTGCGACATGTTTTAGCCTCCAGAGTGAACAGAAGGTTTTCTTTTTTCCGAAACTTTGGCTCGCTCTAGAGCTTTTGACGGGAACTCTGAGTTTACTGTGCCTTGCGCCATAGCAACATAAAACAAGAAGTAGCGTGTCCATAGTAACAGCAATCAGAAAGTAGCGTGTCCTGCGCGACGCCATCTTGAATAGGGCGCCCTGCGCCCCCAGTGCATTTATTTCTACTGAGGAAGGCAGAGTCCACCTGTAATAATCATCACAACACGAATTTTCACACATTAAAAATATCAGCATTAATGCTGAGATGCTTTGTATTATGCAGTTTTACAATGATTGCATGTGACATATGAATATTAATCTGATTCTTAATTAATATGATATGAATAAACGACAGCAGTTTTCAGGCATTGAGGAAGTTTGGTGAAGAGCTTAGGAACTAAAAGCTGCTTGACTATGTTTCTTCTGACTCTGGGAACACTTATAAGTCTCTGGATGTTTCATATTATGCAACTAAATGTGAGGTGCATTTAGGCCTGAAACTATTCAAGCCATCATAGACAAGAAGTAAGACTGTAAAGTTAATCATTTGACACACAGGCAACCATTGCAGAAACTGGAAATTGTGTGTAGTGTGTGTGCTCCATTTCCTGTGGGTTGGTTAGGACTCCGGCTGCAGCGTTCTGGATGAGTTGCAGCTGTCTGACACATTTTTACCGTGACCTGTAAACACACCGTCTGACATGGTTCTTGTCTTACTGTGGTTGTCGAATTTCAGGTCTGAGTCCATACTTACACATTGATGTAAGGCTTGATTGGAAATGATACATTTACATGCCACAATAACAAATTGTTTTTGGGTTTAAAAACTGTGCTACATCAAGGTCTCATTTTAACAACCCAAGAAGATAGGGTATATTTTTTTTTTGTTTGTTTTAATAATTTTCTTTGTCATTTAAATTTAAATACAACTTATTTAACTTAAATAAAACTTAAAATAACTACAGATTAAAAGTTTATGGGCCACATTTCAAATCAAATATTCTTGTTATCAACACAGCAGTTTACAACTGCCATGGGATCTCACAGAACAGGTTGTATATGCAATTAAACCGAAAAGGTACATATCAAAAGAATCAGATACAAATACTGGGAAATTTGGGAATTATTTTGTGTGACAGAAGACAACTCAAGTAAATGTTTTTCAAATTATTCAAAATACACTCAGTTGTATCCCTGCATTTGCTTTTTTTCATCAAAACAAATATGATCCATTCAGGAGGTGTATGGCATCACAATTCACAATGCATTATTGGAAGAAAAAAGGTTACGAAAAAAAAATTTGTATGTGAATGAAGAAAACAACAAATTACAAGAAAATAATTTATTATTGTCTGTTTTTCAAGTAGTTAAAAATACAAAACATAGGTTTCAGATGGCAATATTTGACTATCAAATCACAAGCCATTCTCTTACAGGTGCGAGTTCACATTCATAGAAGAAATTGACCTATGATATAAAAAAGTAGCTGCCTTGAAAGAATTGAATATGCAGGTAACAAACAAACAAAGGCATTCACTTGTTGTTTTTGGACCATCTTAATGTTGCTTTCTAACATGGATATTCGGATCTTAACCAAACTTTTTATAAAGCAGCAGCATTTTTTAACAATCTGCGTGGATTCAGTTTGTCAGGAACAGGCAGATTGATTAGCAGCACTCTTCGATTAGCAGTTCCCCAGAACAGTACAGTTTTCTCTTGATTGCTCTGAAGTGTGTACTCAGCTTCAGAGATGGTGCAGATGTCTGCAGGGGTTTGTGGCTTTTGAACAGCTTCTGAACCTTAGGCCACAGTCCACTGGACTCCAGTCTCAGCACCAGGGTCATGTGGAAAGTCGGGACCAGGGAAGGATCCACTTCTATTTCATCCACCATGCACAGAGAACTCTGGCCCCCCTTGTCCACATACAGGTCTATTAGTGCCCCTCTGAGCCCGCAGGGCTCATTGATAGCCAAGTGAAGGAGCTCCTGACTGATATTGTGGAGAAGACCGTCTGGTAGGATGAGTTTGGAGCAACCCAGGAGATGTGACGCATCACTGAGGCTTTGTGCAATGGTGGATCCAACCTCAGTTGCCAAGTTCTCCTCCAGTGGATAAAAGAAGCTGTTGTCCAACTCTGAGTTGGACAGATCTGCCACAGACCCTGAAACCAAGGACAAGCTATATGTTACCACCTTGACTCAGTTTATCATTTATTCAAATAAAAGTAGCAAAATATGATTCTTGCATTAGTTCATATAAGAGACAGAGGTCACTTACCAGTTTCACTCCTGCAGTACTGATTCACTGTGACCCTCTGGCTGGTTCCCTTAATCTCTGTCAGCCTCTGCAGTAAACTGCTCCAGGACAGTCTCTGGGAGACCCTGTCCTCGGCTGGGGACGGAGGAAAGCTGCCATCCAGAGAATAATTGCATGGAAAGGACATTTACAATTCTTTAAAAGATCCCTTTTTAAGGTGATAAAGTGCGGTGGTGTCCTTTTTCTTACAGTGGGTGTCTGCACTGCAGCCTGACAAACTGAAAAACACACTGAGTAACAATGGAACAAAGCATTAAATAGGCCTGGCGCAAGGCCCCGCCCACTGGAATTCTGGACCAATCAGACCGCAGCTCACGTCCTCAGCGCTCTTCTCTGCCTGGTAACAGTTTCACAGGCTTCGATGGTGGCAAAGGCCAAACCTCAGGCAAAACTTCACAACAAAAAAAATTCTGCACACAAGTCCTTGCACGTTTTACTTTGTCGACTATTTGACAATGTATATAAAGTGCCACACAAGTTGGCTTCGCTCATACCCCATGAGACAACGGGAGGACACGCCCACACGCAACTTGGGGAGAGAAAGACTTGAAGAAGAAAGCCTATGGTTATTGATTCTGGTGAGACTGACACGTATGGCACGAGGACCTGGTAGTTTTCCGTCAAGCGCAGGAAAACGTGCAGGTCGTGGTTTTTTTCGGAAGTTTTTTTTTTTTCCCCTTAACTTGTGCAGTGATCCACTCCGATCCACTACTGTTTAATAACTTTGTTCATCTTAAGATCAATGACTGCGACTGGAGTTCCCAGGATTTTTTAATTTAAATGTTTTGGTGATAAACGTTCAGGTTTGACTTAACTCCACATCTGTTGTCAATTGCCTTCTTGATACAGTTTTTAAAATAGGATATTGACGGGTTTTTTTTTTTTTTTTTTGTAGTGTTAAGGTATTTAGACAAAATGTGTTAACTGTTCCATGCAAATTCAAAGAAAGTGTTTACTTTGTGCTAGAGAACAGTGAGACATGTGAAACCATAAGATCATGTTGTTTTGGGCTTTGTTAGTCCACTTGATTAAACAATTTGATGTGTTCCAGTGTAAGACCATTCACATATGCAATTTTATTTGACTTTTGATTTCACCAATATCCTCGGTTTTGAGGGTTTAGTTTGCAGCAGTATTGAACATTCCACTTTGTGTTGGGAGGGCTCTCTGAAACCACGGTAATCACAAAATAAGAGATGCAGATAATCACAAACAAGACTCAGTTAACATTCTAGTTCAACTCATTTGCAGACTGAAACCTCCAAACTCAAAAAAATAGCAACCCCTTTGACAAAAAGATTTATTACATTTTCGTGACAGTATTATCTAATTTCTAATTTGATTACAGCAACATGTCTCAGCATGTTGTATCATGGTAATGTTTTTCTTCACCAGCCTCCCTGCTTTTTTGTAACAATCCTTATTAAGTGAGAGGGATTTCTGGAGCATTGGAGGAGAGTTTCGTCTTGTTCATGAGTAATGTAGAATCTTATCTTTAGAGTCCTTCTTTGTTGGAGGAGTAGCTTCGAAAATGTGCCAATTATTGTCTCACGGTGAAAAAACTGGACTGCAGGTGGGTTAGTTCATCAACAACCGGCTCTCAAATGCAAACGCTTTTGTGATGGATGCAGGACATCGTCCAGTATTGTCTCAGTGAAACTTGCAAGGCCTTCCCCGAGAGAGACATTGTGTGGATGAGGGCATATGTTGCTCCAAAACATGCCATTTAATTTTGATTGAGCTTTTCTATATTGTATATTTGTATAAGCAGCCCATGCACAGATGTTAGTGAACGGCAATATAATAAGAGATGCTGCCATTTTTTCTCATAACGAGCCAGATGGTCTCTTTTCTCTTTAGTTTGCATGACATAGTAACCATTGTTCTCTCGCAAAAGAAAGATTAATCTGACCACAGGACAGTTTTACATTTTGCCTTTAGTCAATTGTAAATAAGCCTTGGTGCAGAATAGAAGCCCACATTATTGAATTGTTTCCATTCATGGCTTTTCCTTTGTATGATATTGTGTCACCTTGCTTGTGTTGATTGTATAGTTTGTGGAGATGTAATTTTAGTTCACAGTCCCTTTCCAGACACCTTAATAGCTTTTCACAGACAAAAATGTGATTGCTTGTTATGAGTAAGGATGCATCACCATGAAATGTGACATCCCAAAATATTAGCATGATGACTGAGTTTATTTGCCTGTAGTTTTTAAAGGCTACATCTATGATCACTACCTAAATTGCAAAAATTGATATAAAGTGTGCACACCCATGATTTAAGTATCAAATAAGCATGATTGACTTAAAATTCATATTAGATATACTAATCAAATTTATCACATACAAATCTGCATATATACTTTATTACTGTCTAACATAAGCAGACATGATGGGGGACTTAATTGGAAGGGGCGGGGGATGTCTGACCCCTCTTCATGGGGAAAACAAATGAGAGGCCCCAACAATGTTTGACCCAGATTGTATGACCTTGCCCTCAGATCAAACAAAAACTAAAATATTGATCTTTATTTGCTTTCATCAATCTTCTACTATCAATAATTTCCCCAAGTTAGAGTGAAGAAGTCCCAGTTGAATATGTTTGTAGGTAACAACAGGCCGCCAGTCCATCACTGGGTCAACAGAGAGAGAGAGAAAGAGAGAGAGAGAGAGAGAGAGAGAGAGAGAGAGAGAGAGAGAGAGAGAGAGAGAGAGAGAGAGAGAGAAAGAGAGAGAGAGAGAAAGAGAGAATGAGAGAATGAGAGAGAGAGAGAGATTCACAGCAATTGGCTTCAAAGGCATGTTTTTGGACATAGGGAGGACACGCAAACTCCCCACAGAAGCCTGGACTTGATAATTACGCTGTGAGGTGAGACTACTAATCACTCCATCACTTTGCAGCTCTTTCCTATCCTATATAGGGATGTAAGTAGTCAGATAGAAATAAAAAAAAGAAAGAAAGAAAGATTGTAATGTTACATATTAAGGATTTTTCAGCTACGTTATCCTGTCTTTTCGAGTGGGTGTTATACACTATGTGGTCAACTGATGGCGCCACTGTACCATTTTTTAATTTCATACTATGAAAACTGTAAACAATCAAGCGCCTGTGCATGTTTGCGTGTGAAATGTTTATGCCTGATTGCACCTATTGTTTTGCGTCAGTGTACCTATAAATAAACCACGTTTGACTTGTCATCTTCTAAGTGCAAATTAATCACTAATGTTTTTTAGTTCTGATTCCCAAATATGCCTCTGCCTCCCTGCATACGTCTTTTTTGCATAACTAGCGTTTCTCCTCTGCATTGTTTGAGGGGAAACGCTATTTGTACTGTGTCATGGAAAAAGAAAAGGAAAGTGGAAAAAAAAGAAATAAAGCGTGACAGGTGCTGTGTTTTACAATTCAAACAGGCCTGGGGGAGTTGTTAGGCCAGCCAGCCTCAGGCTATGTAATTCATGTATAATAAATCTGCTACCAAATGGATTGTTGAGAAGGGGGTTTTTTCCCTCTCCAACAATTTGCTTTAATCAGAGAAGCCTTAGAGTGAATTAGAACAAAGGGCCTATAGTTTTTCTACCGATGACCTATATACCGTATGTTTCATTAAATGGTACCAAAAAGAACTAGCAATTACTTTGCAGTTAAGTTGAGGATGCAATAGATTTACAGCCGAATTAGTTAAGATACAACCGCGTTCTCCACACTCTTTTGAATATTGCTCATGTTAATTCATTCTCTAAACAGCTACAACGGACTGTGTTTACAAGACTGTAGCTATGACAACAACACATTGTCGTGAGTAAGAATAGTTCATGGTTTTATCATTGTTTTTCACTGCTTGTGATGTAAAAAAGTGGGCTGGTGTCAGTCACACTGAGGAGAAAAAATAAAACAGAATAATCTCATCCCGAGATGAATATCTCAGCTCAGTGTGTCTCATTGCTCTGTCATCTGAGCCCTGTGTTTATCTGGAAGGCATTTTGCAATGAATGTCTGCTCTCTATCCAGCTGTCTCAGCCTGGGACACCTGAATCTGGAGCCAGGGCGGTCTTCCATTTAGGCTTTGACTTATTGCTGGAAGAAGCAAAAACAGACCTGCTTTCTCAGGAGAGGCGAGATGTGAATTTGGCAAGTCTTTGCTGATACGTACTGTTCTTTATCAAAGCATTAGCACGTTAAACAGCCTTGATAAATACACTTGCTTTAAACGTTGCCTCATTCAAGAGGTCATTACTTTACTTCTGCGTGACCATGCATTTAAGTGTCAGGCACATTCAAAATGTTGAACATTCGCAAAGTAGAACTATTTTTCTTCCCCTGGATGACATAATACAAACGTACCTGTGGTGGGTGAGTTTAGGGGGTTAAGGGGTGTGTGTATATTTTTTTCAGGAAGGCCGACATGTTTTATATTGAATATTTCTACTGTCATTTTTATTCATGAAATGCTTCTAGAATTCACTTTAAATACTGACAACATATGGACATTTGGTGGGATCGTGAACACAACATCTACACTTCTCATATCTTCTCATAGTTTGAAAACAGCTTTAGAGCATCAGCTGTCAGATATGATTAAACCTAACGACACCAACCAGCCACAACATTATGACCATGTTACGTGAGGTCTGATGTATTGCAGCATTGATTTCATTACCTTTCTAACACTACCATCATTAATTTCTGTGAAAGAAAGAGAGCTGCAGAAGCTCGCCTGTTGGATACGATGACACATGTCAGCTGTCACTCACCACATGCATCAGTGAGCATGGTCTCATGCCCCTGTTGCTGGTTCACTGCTTTTCTTTCCATTCGTTAAAGACAGAACCGGTGGACCAGGAACAACAACGACCCACAAGGAGCGAACAGTTTTGAGATCCTGACCCAGTCCTCTACAAACGTCATAGTGTCAAACTCACTCAGATATCCTGCTTTTAACAGTCCAACTTTCAGGACAAAAACTTCGATCATTGCCTAACGTATTTCACAAGGTGACATGTTAAGGAGATAATGTATGCAGCCATAACAATATGGCCATTCAGTGATTGTGTGAATTCTACAGGTTGTAAGATGGTGATCTTTAGGCATTTATGCGATTCTCATATAACGTAAGGCCCCTTGTAGAATTATACAAATTTCAGAAATTTCTTTGAATGTAATTAATTTCGGCTCAACACTCGAAAGACAAACAGCTATGACAAAATCAATTCTCTCTGGTTGATTTTAAAGAAAATCTATAATGCAGGATCTATAATACACATTGTGCTGGATTGCATTAAGTTATGGAAGTGTTACTTCAGCAAATGACAGTAGGTGTATATATTCTACAATATATATGAAAGTTGTTTTATTTTCCACTGTTTTTTTAAATTGTTGTTAGTAACATAAAATGAGTAATGGGGCCTCATGTTGAAAAGTATTACAATTCCCTCTCCAACATGACATAACACACCCAAAAGACCTGGATTATTTGTAGCTTTCAATTTATATTATTGTGCCTGTGAATGAGCATCATTATTGATATTGACTGAATGTCATTTGCCTCAGAAAGTGTATTGCTGGATGAAATGTGCCCGTGTGAGTGAAACTTCAATGCATACATGATGAATTATGACCACATGACAGCAGCTAGAGAAAAGGATCTCAATTATTATTTATAAGTTCTGTTATTGTGAAATGTTCCAAGTGAAGCTATTTCTCATTTTAGAACCACATGCATTATTTAGCAATGCTGCCAATGTTGCGCTTTTGTGTTTGGTTTTGAATTAAACAAGACTTGCTGTGTTGTTGTCATCACTTTTTGAATCGCAAAGTATTTTGATTGTAATCTATGTTTAATGGATATATTCTACCTTCTCATTTTGAATTAAACATGCACATTACAGCCTAAAGAAAGGGTTCCTCTCCACCTTGTTTAAAAGAATATGTCCCACTCTCTATATGAAAAATATGTCATGTACATCAGAAATTGTAAATAACAAAGTTTATGTTTGACTTTTGAACCCGTTGGTGATTGTTAAAGTTGTTTTTAGTGCTTATAAGGGGAAGCTTTGAACTTATTTTATGATTTATGTGGAAGTACTTTTAGTTTCAAGGGCACACCATCAGTGACTCTTAGCAGGAGAAGAACTAGAGGGAAAAAAGTGTAAAGAAATGCACCCTGACTGATCAACCCTAGCTGGGTCCTCTGGGTGAGGACGTCTAATGTTGTGAGACCTTAAATACCCAATAACCAAGGTCCCATGGCTGACGATGCATCCCGGTGAATGCACGTGTTTCTTTTTAAGTAAAATGGCAGTAACATTTCTTCAAATCTATGAAAACGCCTCAGGTTCAGCATTTGCTATGTTATCCATGTATTATTGTAAAATTAATATAAGCTTTAAATGGCTTAGAATTTGTCGTGTTCTGCGTGTATCTACATTTAACACAGTGTTCCAACATTTTGGGGAATTGGAGTATATACACATGACATAAATGGGTTACAAATGCAGGTTGCAAATGGTGAAGTTTAAAGCTTGTCCTATATAATTTTGCAAGCGCAAATGAAGTGCAGTTTTGAGTATGTAAAGACTTAGACTCCGTGAAGGGCCCGAGGTTACGGAGCATTAACTCACGATATCTTTCTCAATCTGTTCTGGATGCCAGGAGCCACCATGTTTTGTTAATGAGCATCATTTGATCTTCCCATGTCTCCGTCCTGCAGACATTCCAGCATTCACGACTACGTTCCTCCCTTTGAGTCACAAAGCATCTGACCTGGGGACAGCACACTCCACTTGGCTGACAGAGTGGAGTGTATTCACAGAGCTTTTATAAGGGGATTACCTGAAACTCCCTCTGGCTCTGTGACTCTAGGATTGCTCAGCCATTTTATTTTCTTTAACTCTCTCTAACAAATGAGACAATCATTGTTGGCCTACCATGTTGTCCCCTTCCTTCTCTGGATGTCTGTCACATCACATATTGCAGGGGTTCCATGACCAGGCCTACACTCGACTGTCATTGCATTTCTTTAACTTCTGCATTATCACACAGCCATTTCTCTCTCTTTGACTCACCCCTTTTAGTACGCTTAAAGTCAAGGAGAGTGAAGCAGGCTCATTGCAGCAGCTGCAGAGCGTCATTCTAAATTGGGTCAGCATACGACTACACTTTGCATTGGTTTAGAGTACAAAGCGAGTACAGCCTCTTTCTTACCAACGGCAAATGTGTGGTTTTTCACACTTGAATATTTTATTTCCAACCTGAGCACTTTGCTCTCAAAAGGGAGCACACTTGTGCCACACGCTCTGTGTTCCTCAATATATGTAAATTAAATGTTCAGTTGCTTGGAGACATGTGCTCAATTTGAACAACTTAACATCTCTGTCTTTGCCGGTAAACTTGATTGTGTCCATGTGAGAGATTAGATGACGCCTCATCTTGTGCCTGCTTCTATTAAGAGAGGCCTTAAAGACACTCCTTTTCTGGATGGAAAAATAAGATGGCATCAGTTAATCCAGGATTTCAATTACAAGCTGTCATTCGGCGTGTCTCTGGGGCTGAGTCTGCAGTGGGCACAGATAGAGCAGCCGGTGCAGACACTAACAGTCGTATGGTGAAAGTAATACCCTTCCTAGAAATGCAGTGGGAAGCTCTGCTGATTTCCACAAACCATCAACAAACACAACAATTTGTTGCATGTTCAAAATAGTTTTTGATAAATCTATATGGCATAATCAATAAATCTTCTTTCCTCTAGCTTTATTATGACACACTCATCTATTGCAGCCATTTACACTGCCAGGTTTTTCCTGACCTAAACCGTATGTGTGTATTATATATGTAAATATGCAGAAGTGTTTTAACATTTTATTTTTATATTCATAGTCAAAATCCTCCAAAAGTTATTACACATATATTTGTTCAATTTTAAAAAGAGTGAATTTGAATTCCAAATCTTAACATAAAATGTCAGATGAAGTTATTTTTGCTTCAGTGGTTGTGAGACAAAAATACCAAGTTCACAAGGTCATTCTGTATTCCTGCAGGGACGATCCTACTGTAATCAAAGCAAAAACCCGTAAAGTCCAATGCAACTAATATCAATCAATAAACTGAAATTACAACCTCCCAAGAGCCTCACCGGTAAATACAGCTGCACTGCAGTAGATATCGACTCATTTGTTTGTCATTAAATATAATGTGTTATTAGGCTTGTGTTTCAGACAAGTTAATTGATTCAGTTTGGACAGCAGATGCATGCACAGGTGTAATTGACAACTTTAATTATGGCTACATTCCATTTCGGTGTTACATTATCTGAAGCTTGACATTATGAGGGGGTTGACTCGCCTTCTTAATTTACCGAGCCACTGAAAGAAAACGTTTAAGCTTATACCATATCTCAACTTGAACTCGATGTTTCACTTTACTTATATTGCACATTTTACTACATCCTAAAAAAAATAGAATTTTCTCTAGTAAGCGGGAGCATTTTTGAAAGTTTTTTACTTGATTCTGCATATTGAGGCCAGCATAAATTCATGACATTTTTACATGAAATACAAGCAGCCAAGAAAAACAGATTCATCTCCATGGCAACTGCTGTTCAAATCGATAGAACATAATTTCATGCGACTGTTTACCCTGAATAAAGCTATCAAAGAGATCTTCACCTGGCAAAACATTGTGACGAAGGGAGTAAATTAAATGTATTTATAGAGCTACACACAAGAAGTCAAAGTTAATTCTTTCTTCATTTGTTTTTTTTAAAACAACTTATTGGAGTGTGTAGTGTTTGTGATGTTTGAGTTACACACAGACAGAAATCTGTAATATCAAAGTTATCAAAAGAAAACCACTGTTGTACATCGAAACTCCAACTGCATCCTTGTTTACAACATTGAAGTTGTTTTCATTCACATGGCAGCCAAGTTGATTTGACTCATCATATACATTTTCGGGATGGATGAATTTAAATGGAGACATTTATTTTTTGTTAATTTCAACTTTTCTAATCTGTTTCACAACACATTTTATGGACCACATGATCCACACGGCACTCATTAATGCCCAGTACTCATTTTTGTGTGGGTTGATAGTATTCCTGCTGCATTCGTAGAGAACACAGTGTCCCAGACGGTGCGTCTTTCCGTAAGCATCCGGTAATCTCACCACATTGTGAGTTGAATACAGCCATAGGGTTCCAAATGGCTTCGGAACTCAAGATCCCGAGATGTTAAAAGATTGACAGGTCAGAAGTTATTAAAGAAATGGCCTCTCAATGTCAGAAATGTTGAGGTTTCTGGATGTGACATGTTCATAGTCCTGAGTTGGGATAAGGCCACTTGTTAATCACAACTAAAACCTCTGCATGCACATAAGAGAAATCGCAAACTCCACACTCGGATTCAATCTAACGTTCTTACTGAGAGGTGAGATTACTGCCTACGACACCACATTTCATTTGAGAACATAGTGGCCTAGAGGTTAGGAAAGCAATTATTTGATCTGGGGTTTGCAGGTTCCAATCCACCAGCCATGAGCAAGACCCTTCAGCCCCCAATGAGTGAAAATAAACATGAGAATATTAAAATGATACAAGTTTTCCCTTTAGTACAATTATAGAAAAGAGTAGGGGGCATTGCCTTATTTAGCAGGATAAATAAATCATTGGCGCATCATAGCACTAATCCTGAGTCTTATCACCAGATCTCT
>OMNM01011614.1:13094-30780 GCA_900302745.1 Parablennius parvicornis | reverse complement strand
AAAAAAAATTATATTTGTGTGTGTGTGTGTGTGTGTGTGTGTGTGTGTGTGTGTGTGTGTGTGTGTGTGTGAGAAGATGTCCTCAGCAACCAAAGCGTTTAGATTACAATTCTTTCCACCTTTACTGTATGGGGCCTTTGCATTTTAGAAGCAATTAATGTTTATGTCCCAGTTGCTCAGCAGTATAGACCTATTCCATCGCATTGCCCTTAATACAAATTGCCTCAGCTGTGCTTCAAGACATGTCTGGGGAGACTTTACAAACAAGAGTATTAAGCAATTAGGCAGAGGGGCAGTGATTGATTGATGTATGTATTCACCTACTGAACTGACTGAACTGGGTTGCAGGGATTGATTAAAGCCTGCAGGGTATTCTCTCTGATTCATTGCCATAGATCCTTGAATATATGGACATAGTTTTTGCCTCCAGCTCTGTGAAACGATTACTGATGATCCTAACAGGATTTTGACTGTAGTGCAGTTTGGATTATGCTCCATATGCCTCCTGTTAATTGGGTTTTAATTGATCCTGGGTGGCTGATGCACCATGGGATGTAGGTATCATTATTAGATCTGAAATGTGAGCGGTTGGCTTCAGCTTGAGTGTCTGTTTGAGAACAAAGGCACAGCAAGAGGAAGATAATGAAAAACAACCGGCAGTGAGATATTGTGGTGTACTTTTTTTGATCTGCAGTCTTACGCAGCCTTAAAACAGAGGTCATGGACAGACCCCAAAAGGAGAAAAAGAAAAAAGTGAATGCGTGTGAAAATTGGCAGCCGTCTCTCCTGGGAACGGATTAGTTTGACTGTGATTACTTAAAGAGTATGTCCTCTGGAACTGTACTTAGGGAAGTAATGAAATTGTGTGCATGGAAAGATTAAGTCTGAATTACTGTGGGATTATAACTCACTGGATGCTGCTCTATATTTACACAACTTTGATCCAAAATGTGAGTTACAGCAGCAATGTTACCCTGAATTCAACACATCCTGATCGGCTGTGCAAAAAAAAAAAAAAAAACAATATAGAAAACACAAACATGACTGGAAGATGTAGCTCATCTAAAGATATGGTAACTGCTTATGGGTTTGCCAGCTTTTATAAAGATGTCACTCGCTCTATGTTCCTCATTTCCCTCAATTTATCATCAAAGCTGCTGTGCAACACAAATGGGCCCTGCAGTTACACAATGGATCTCTTTCATGGTTATTATTCCCAATGGGTCATTGTCTTCATGTGTCATGGTGCACGTGTGTGCTTAAAGACATACGACTGTGTCCCGTGCACATTGTGGTATCTCTAAAAGGTTTGTTGCATGTGGCGTGCACGTATGCGAGCGCGTTTTTAAAGAGCCGAGGTGTCTCTGGTGATGATGATGATGACAGAAGAAACATCAGAGAAGCGAACCACTGAACCTCCCAGAGGAATCGCCAATAGAAACCACTTTGATTTCAGCCCGCTGCCGTAGCAACAGCGGTGTCTGTGTTATGGTGTTGAGATGGAGCATGTCTCACAGGGAATTTGATGACTCTATTCCCTCAACAGTCCCGCCCGAGGGTGGAGGACTAAATGAAAATATTCTCCATCAAGGTTTCTCCAAATCATTAAAACTGAACTTCCACAGCTAAAATACCTTTTTGTGCAACTAACTAGTGTCTTTTTTTTCATCATTTTTAATGAGAGCCGCCTTACATTGACTGTAATGAACATTAAATTGGAAGTGCTGCATGCATTTCTTTGAATTAAAGAAAGGAAAAAAAAAAACAGAACTAAATAATAAACTGTTCAGGCTCTGCCTTTTTTCTTTCTTTTTTTTTTTTTTTTTTGGGTTGATGCGTAAATGGCTGCCAATGAGCCAGTGACACAGTTATAGGTATTCAGTTTACACAAATTGATGTGGACTCGCAAAGTCTTCTGAGAGTTGCATGCTGAATATTAATCCAACACTGGAAAGCAATAATCAAAGCTGCACAACATGAAAGTCGCTCTTTTGTACTGAAGCAAATGCACACAAAAAACCCCCTCGCACACATAAACACCCACAATACATAGGCAGTGGAAAGTACTGTGTAAATATTTCATATTTATTCTTTCAGTGGATGTAAAAGTGGCATCAGGGTAAGAGGCTCTTTCACTTCCGATAAAACACGCCAGCTCCCACACTTCCATTCAATCTATCTCACAGGAAGACAAGGCGATTAGATTTAACAGTTACAGTCAACAAATAATAGAATGGGATACCTTCAATCCTTTAATCTGACAGGTGCACTCAACATTTAATTCCACTAATGCACCAAATCCTGTGGAAAAAAAAAAAAAAAAAGATACATCAGCGAACGAGGAACACTATCATTGCGACTGAACGCAGATTTACCACTTCACCCTAAAGATATATATGTCCTCAGTTCAGTTTCTTTATGGGAAATTCACCACCTTTAGTCTAAACATTGATAAATGCAATGTCTGGATGTTTACCTTCTGTCTTCGCTTGGCTCTGTTTTTATTATTTTTCATGAAAGATAAGGCGGACTGAAAACAATGCTGTGTTCAATAACATTCCCAAAATATAAAGTACAGCACAGAATAATGATAGTGCTTTGTGAATGGCCAGAAGATAGAGGATCTGATCGTGACGAATATTTAGTTTTCTACTTTTTTATTTCACGCACAATTCACACACAAAAAAAATACACACAGACAAAAACTTAGAACCATCAGACATTATCAATTCTGGACTTAGTGACAGGAGGAATTAATCAAATGTCAGCTGAGATCATGAGGCCAGTTGAGACACTGTCTTTTCATTTCAGCGTTAAATGAAATGGTAGCGAACTCAAGCAGTGTTGACACAGCGCAGATCCAATATTGAGCAGATCAACACTAAATTAATTTTTTTCTTAAGTTCCCTCGTAGAAGTGATACTGTCCGTAAAATCACGGAGCCATGAAATTAGTTTCGTGTCTTCCGCTTGGAGGTTTAAGATAAATACATCTCCTGTACTGCCACGAGAACTGTAACGTAAGATGATCATCAGGTCACAGCAATGCAAGTTAATTCAGATGGATCCTCTGTCGTTTGCATACATCACACGTGAAAGATGGTTCAGAAAGAGGGTTCAAAATGTTCGCTGTCTGTGAGCTCAAGTATTTTTCCTTGAATATTTGTCTCCCTCCCATCTGACCCAGCACTATCTGTGCCTGGTAAATCCTTATCTTAAAAATGCACGCCTCTACCGTCAGGCTGTACCATCCCTGCTTGCACCTGGTATCCGTTCACTTCATTTTTAATGAACAGAAAACACTCTGCACACCGGCACAAAAACATCAGATCCCTTGTCGATGTCAGAGGATTAGATATGCAGAATGGTGGAAGCACTTGCAGTAGGTTCTGACAGTTCTTAATGTGATTTGATGTTGTGTTATTTTTTTTTTCTCTCATGCTGGAAATTTTCACAGAACAATTTGATGGTTTGACTTTCCTATTCTATAATCAGCTACACCGATTTGATCTTGTCATGAGCTTCGACTGGCTGCAGCCCAGCAGAATTTAAAATCTATGCTATTGTCTGTGCAGACCTCAGTGAGACTTATTTGTGTCACTTTCCTGTGGCACACAAAAAATAATTATGGATAATGGTGTCTGTAAAACGGGAGCCAAATAATCCATTAAAGACTATCCAGATGAACAGTAAATTATCATCGCCAGCTGAGTCGGGCTTCCCTATCGCGTAGCCTGTTTGACTACCCTGTGCTTTGTGATGTTAAAATAGTCTGCCAGGGATGCATTCATACTATGAAGGATGATAACAGCTTATCAGAAATCCATTAGTCTATCTAGTCATGCTTTGTTCTGGCATGAGTCGTGCCTTATCATTCCAGGGTTTCTCTGTGTGGCTGCAAAAAAATCCAGCGCTCTGTGGACAGACATGCAGATGGAGTGCATCTCTATCACATGCAATTGTTCTAGGGAAGGTAGGCTGTTTTTCTTGTTTTGTTTTGTTTTTTTTTTTTTCTTAGGGTGTGGACAAACCACTGGTGCACTCTGGGGTGCCTTGGCTATCTACCAGAAACCCAGGTGGTCTGTGATTGTGTAGAAGAAAAGAAAGAATCAGCTTTTCATCATGACAGACTGCAGCTGCTTTCATGGCAGCACAATAGCCGCAGCTGAAGGGCACAACTGTTATGGACTTATGATGTCGAGATAGCAGAAAGGGAGGAAGAATTTTGAAGTTATTTAAAATATGCAATTGATTAATAAAAAACAGATTTGTCTTTACAAAGGCTGCACGCTGTTGTAGTGGTTATCATTCTCTCCTCGTTGCAAGAATGTCCTTGGTTCCAGCGGAGTTTCTACTTCCTTGCTTTAGTGCATTTCACCGTTTCCTTTCCACAGTCCTAAAATAATGTGTAATCTTCCTTCACCCATAGTCAACGAGGATTAACTGGCGCCCCTGCAGAGACTGCAGAGTTGGACAAATCATTTTTGAAGATTGGTGGATACATTTCCATTAAGATCCTTTCATACAGATGCGACCAAGAGCTGAATTTAAACATGAATTCTTGCGGATGCCGGAAATTCAAGCCCTTTATGTCCATGATTTTTTTCGTGATATCTCAAATGTCATCAACATCCATGATGGTGTGTAGTAGAGTGAGGAGCCCAACCATTCTGGAGGGCCTTAAAGTCGAACATTTTCTTGGACCCAGTTGAGGTGGTTCAGCCATCGCATTAGGATGCCCCCTGGTCGCGTCCCACTAGAGGTAGAAGACCCTAAGGTTGGAGCGGGACCTGCTAGAGAGGTAGTAATATCTCCTATATGTAGAACAGAAAATGAACACAGAACACCTGACATCCTGATTTCTGCCTGTAATGAACTCCTGTGTGGTAAACGTCTTATGTCCTGTTTTCAGAAAATGTGTATATCTAGAAAATATCTCAGTGATTATTAAGAGTAATATTGCCAAAAGTAGCTGTCATGACACCTCAGTGTGAAGTGACTTGATGTGAATTCAGACACAGAACAGGACTTTTTGACAGGTTCAATAAATCAAACTTTCTTTTTTTTTCTTTTCAAACTAACATTAAGTGCCAGTAGCTGTCTCCACTGTAAAGACTCTTGGGCCTGAGCCAGACGGACTCACAGCCAGTGTGAAATCAGGTCCTGCAGGTACAGAAGCTGATACAAAAGAATTTGATTAGCTCCTATGAGGGAAAAAATGTTCGAAGTAGCTCATAATAATGAAGCAAATCCTGATGTTTTTGCACCCGATAGTCATGACTAGGAAAAAAGCCTGCTGAGAAAGCATTTGCAGTATTCTCTCGCAGGTATTCTAATATATCGTGTGCGTACATAGAAATTCAAAATGTTTGGAGTCGAGATGTTTGTTTGCAAAAGAAGTTTAAGATTTCCCGATAATTCAAGACAAACCCAGACCATAACTTGAAGTATTTGATCAGTCACTTTATCTAGTACTGTGAATTTGTAATGTCTGTTAAGGCAGTGTGCTGGGTTGTATATAAACAACTCTCCCATTTGAGGGTTTATATTCAATGTAGCTTTCCCTTTCACACTTTCCGAATCTAAAACTAAAACAGCAAAAGAACAATTTAAACTGTGAGCTTGTCTGTGTTAAACATAAAACTGCACCCCTTCGTCAAAATAATTACCTTATTATATTGCAGTAAAATGCCCCAGTGTTCCTTCCAAAGCTAAAGAGAACTCACCCATTATTTCGTTGGGTTTTGAAAACGCATAATAAAATGTCCTGTTTTAACGGCAGGATAACATTATTGTAACCTAAAATCTAACAAAAGCTGGGGAAAAAAACTTACTACTGTCAATTTAGCCAGAGGTGAGAACCTTGCTTTTGTCTGCAATCAATAAACCACCGGGAGAAAAATCAGTTAACTTTGAGTGAAAATTGACGAAAGCATTAAAACGAGGTGTATTTAAGAAAAAAGGTTTCAAACTATTAATGAATGTACAGATGGATTTACAAAAGAAAGCTTATGGAGATCTGTTTTTAAAACCTTTCATATGACATGGGAACTTTGTAGATGCTAATGAATGGATCAGCCTCACCATTTCTCAAAATGTATCAACAAGGGAGGAAAAACCCCAATAACCTTACACCTTCAACCCATTTCAGCTTGTGGTCTTCATCAGGGTCATCATCAAACAAATTTCATTTACAGAACAAACAAGAGTCAAAATCTCATCATATGCATCCACATGCACAACTGTGGAGCTCCTGCAGACATTTGGTGAGGCTTAAACTGAATAGTTCTTGAGAGTGAGGAAAAAAAAAAAAACCACTATATGAGATTCAATATCACCACATAAATGGAGGATATTTTCTCCGCTGTGCCGAGTGCTTGGCAGCGTGTAATCTGAATGTGTCCTTTAAGTAGCCAGTGTTGTTAAAGGTTATATGGATCAAATGGCATGAAGCAAACACAGGAGGCCGCTTTTAGTAAAAAAACGCAGCATAGTCAACAAAAGCTCATTTGCATGTGAGCCTTGTTGTCCACGTATGACTCAGCAAAACTGCCCCAGTTCTGTTAACACATGTCCTGGTCAGTTTTGGCAAAGATCCTGCTCAGCGAGCGCTGATTAATCAGATGACGAGCCAAACGAGGCCCACGTATTACATGACACATTCGACTCAAGTAATGGTACAAAACGGCACAAATACTGTCCCCGTATAGCTCAGCAAAAGAGCCCCGCCTCCATTTGAATTAGTTTTTCGTATTTCTGCGCCAGTTCTGTTTGACTTGTTTAATTTTGTGTTAATATGTGGAAGTTTTACTACTTGCTTGTGTTCTAATCAGGAGTGGCTTATCCAAAGATCATTATTTCCTGTGGTATGTAAACCAGATGAAAGTGTCAGGTGTATATTTAAGCCAAAGCAATTAGCCATTTTTAAAATAAGTGACAGCCAAGTTTATTTTAGAGGTCAGACTTGCAGTCCTGTCACTCTCGATCTGGTTGTGAATCCTACCTGATTACACTGTTTCATACTTCTCCATTTCAAATCATTGACTGATTCCCATCCAAGTTGCAGCTCTTACCTGGGCAACTTCATTGATTTTCCATTGTTGTACAAGTCTGTTTTTCAGCCGAGCTCGGTGTTTTCAGTGAAGTGTGAAGGCTCTCGCTGTTTGTAGCGGATTCTCCCGTGAGTTGCAGACTGTTTTCTTATTCCCCACAGGGTGCTGAAAGGCACAAGGGTTGATTTTATTTATAGATAGTGAGCATAGGGTTGGCATGAGTGCATCATGATTTTGTGAACCGAGTGTGATTTTCAGAGCTGTATTTGTGTGTGTGTGTGTGTGTGTGTGCGCGCTGCAAAACAACAAGGACAAAGCAAGGAACTTCAGGATCTCGTAGCACTACCGCAGATATTTTGGATACAACAAAATCCGTTTGTTTTTATGTTCTGTATTGCACAATACGAATCTTCTGGAAAAGAAAAGGTGCCTCTCTGTTTCCATAGTTAGACATTTCTCATCTTTGGTGTCGCACAATTTCTGTTGCCATTCGTCTCTAGTTGATTATGGAGAGTGACATTAGTTTCACTTGAACAAAGAACTGAATCGTCCTGATGTGCACTCTCTTTACATATCAAGTGTTGCATTATTTAATACAACTGCGGCATGAAGCAGAGGACTCTTCTAGAGTCAACATGAGTAGATGTGCAACAAAGACGTGGATCTGATTGAGTGGGATCTGAGCGATGTATGACCACAATCAAGCCACAGCTAGAATCTGAAAATGTAAAAAAAAAAAAATAGATATACCTATGACTGTTTCCGAAAACAAAAACAAAATGTCCAGCAGCTCTTGCTGGCAGTGCGAAAAATCAATACAAATAAACACAATGTGAAAAATAAATGTATAATGCAGATCAGAACTGAAGGGTTGGGGTGTTACTGCACATAAAGTCTGATGTAGCAGGTAGTTGTTTGCACTGAAGTGTCTATTCAGTTGCTTTACACAGATTACACCAACAAATCATTGCAGCCTGCAACATAGAATTACAATTAATGCTTGTATTATTTTTGAAATGATCTCGTAGTTCAAACAAACCTGAGTACTAAAACTGAATTCTTTAATAATATGCTTAGTTTTGACAAAACTGTGGACACGTGTCATTAATTTGCTATGAATCATAAAGAAGGGCCAAAAACAGGTCCACTTGTATTAAAATGCACATTTGAGGTTTCTCTATGACGCTCGATGAGAGGCGTTTAACTGTGCATGCAAAGCTGTAGGAGGCCAGAAAGCTGTTAACATGGGTTTGGAGAAAACAGCCATTCGATGTGAGTGTGCTCTTATAAACCTCTCAAAACATTGTTCTTCTGCTCCTGCAATTTTTTTTTTTTTCCAATTAATTCGAAACACACGCATGCCATTAATTCATCATGTTGCCCTGAAGAGCTATTATTGGGTCATTTATAGTTGAGTGTGAATTACATTGTCTAAAGTTAGATTATCTTAATTATCATCTTATTTAGTTTCTTTAAAAAGAAAAGAAATGGAATTGCTTATTTGTGTTGTAAAACTTTTGTACTTTGTTGTTTATGCTGTAAATGCTGACTCTCCTTTGGGCATTTATACTTTCTAATGTTTTCTAATGTTGTTTAGGCTTGGGACTTTCAAAAAAAAAATCATTCTTGTTCTCGTATTCCCTTTTTTCTAGTTGAATGTCTCACTTCTGGAGATAGGCAACACTTTTGGTGGTACCCTGGGTCGTTAAAAAGAACCATTTCATCTGCTTATTTCTCATGTTCATAGCAACAAAGAAAAGACTGAAGGGTTTTTTTTTTTTTCTTTTTCTAAATTCTGCATGAAGGGAGAAAACATATAATCTTGTTTGGGCCTCAGGAGGTCAGTTTTTTTTTTATTAATTCACTTGGGAAAATTAGAGGAAAGCAAAACTGAAAAACATGAATTAGATAGTTTTTAAAAACATGTCTTTTTTTTTTTTCAAAGTCATGTCAAGGCGTGTCAAACTTTCTCTTTTTGTGTGAAATCTCTCTGCGAGCCGCTGCGCCGCTTTTTTCTAACCATTGAAAATCTTTTAACCTTTGCTTCACCATTTACTTACCCATTTTTCTAAGCCGTCTTACACTAACCTCGCTCCATCCTGGACGCAGATCGGCCTCTCAGCCTCTCAGCCTCTGCTTTCGCCCTGCAGTTGTGAAGCATCGGCTCTCAGCCTTGTGTTCATGTCGAAACGCCGAAGGTTTTTATATTTTTGTTTTCTAATTTGGCGAAGAAAAAAAAACAATCTTGTTTTGGTCTCAATAGATCAAATTGTTTATCACTAGGATAGTAACACAAAAAAAAAATCCGGAGTAATTTTAGTTTAAAAAACTGTTTTCTCTCCTCTGAGTCATGTCAATGCACATGGGATTTGTTTGTGTGAAATCCCTATTTGAGCTGCAATTACCCGGTTGCGTCGTCACTCTCATTCTTTCCATTGGAAGAGGGCTAACCCTTGTTTCACCTTTTACTTAACCATTCTTCTAAGCTGTCTTATACTAACCTCGCTCCATCCTGTGATGCCGCATCTTGGCATGACACGCCACTGCTTCTGCTCCGTGACCCCGACGCGTCGGCTCTGAGCCCCCTGTGCAATGTAGAGATGCGGCTCAGCGGGCTCGCCTCTCGTGCCCTGCAACCCAGCGAGCGAGGAGATAAGAAGAAAATGTATAGAACGGAGGATATTGTTGAGGGAGGTTTTGTTTCATCTAGAAAGCAGAGCTGAGAGGCTGCGAGCAGCATGCAGGTCTTTATACGAGTCTCAAGGTGGGAGGATGTGATACCGAGCTGTATGTGCCATCGCATGTTATATTGCCCCGGCGTTGCTGAAGAAAACCTCAGGGCAATATAATCTTTTAAGATTTCAGCTCTAGTTTATGTGATTTTGAGCTATGTTTTGTAGCTCAGCGCCAAGCAGAGCTTATTTCAGGAGGGGTGCCTCCACTAAATTGTGATTGATATAAAATAAAACATCAGTGCATGAACGCGTCGTGGAAAGATCAAACATTTCAGGAGAGAAAGAGGTGTGAGCTTTTTATTCTTTTTCCACTGTTGAATCTACAGCAAGTCTCTTGTGTTGCTATTTCCAGCTGAAACCTGGATGTTTTCTGCTGCTCAGAGATCAGCTAATTAATATTTCCATCTCCGAGGAACACTCTCATTATACATGGTCAGCCTCTTTGCGCCCTCAGTAACTCTCGTGTTCAAGTGTTTCCTGAAGGACTTTTTTTTTTTCTTGCTCTTGACTCGAAAGAGTGTAGGGAAAAAAAAAAAAAAAAGAGAGCCTTCAGCAGTGGAAGTGGTGGGCATGCAGCACAGCCCTTGGTGAAGAAGAGTCCTTCACTGCCGTTTCAGTTACAGGTAAACTAGGTCCTTGGAAGAAAAAATAAGTAGTCACCACATTTTTTTAATACCGTTTTATCCAACTTTAGTTTTGGGGTTTGCCGAAAATAATCACATGTGGAGTGTTCTAACCTGACTACTTGGAGAAAATGCATATGAGCAGCAAGAACATGCAAACTCCACATAGAAACTGGGGATGTTTGTGTTCTGAGGTAAGGGTTCTAACAGCTCTTTTCCTCCAGCAACATTTTTGGGTGTTGTGATATTTAGTGTAGGAGTGTAACAATGGCTGAATGAGTCAATAAAACATTATGCTTCATTTGTGCTTCCAAAAGTCAATATATTTAACCTTGTGGGATAACCTTAACTGAATCACTATAATGAAAACATGTTTTTAATTTATTCATGTATTTGACTGGAATTATGAAGTTCAGCTCAAATCTAGCTCTTATTTTTTTAATGTCACTGACATTCTGATTTAAATGCTTCAAGGCATGAATCACCTATAAATGTCTTTAACTCGGATGCTTTGCTCATTTTGACGTAGTTCACGTGGCATTTTTATTATTTTTTTTAAAGGGAGCAACATATTTCTTTCGAAAGGGAGAAATAATCACATAAAAGTGTTGCCTCAACCTAAATTAAATAATTACACTACTGGGAGTAATCTAATTTTTTTTAGCATGCAGTAGCTCTCAGACATTTCTCCTCTCTCGTAATAAAGGTGTTGGCCACTGTCATACAAAAAAAAAAAAAAAAGCAAAAATCGTTGTCTGTGTAGACTGTAATCATTTTGTTATTGTGGGAATTGTATGACCCCCGTTGCTTCTGTGATACAGACTGTGGCATGTACTGTAGCTCTGGGAGGTTCTGTGTGACTTTGATAAATCCAGTGGAGGCCAATATTAGCAGTAATTGCGGGAGAAGGTCAAGTATAAAACCTTCATTGCGCTCATGCCGATCTCCAGAGGAGGGTGTTATTACTTCCTTAGTGATGAGGCAGTGATGCAGCCACAGACCCCGTAGGATAACCGCAGTGAACACAGAGCGCATGTGACAGCTGACATTTACCCAGAAACACCTGTCAGTCACGCACATGCTCAGACAGACGCCGGCACGCTCGACGCACCGTCTTCCCCGTTTGTTCTCTGTTTCAATCAACAAAACAAGCTCAGTTTCTGACTGTCACCGTTCCTTTAAGTGATCTCTGACACTCTGCACTTCCTCTCCGAGTTGAACCCCAGTTTTTCGGTGGACAGGCTCACTGAGGTGTGATCCTCCCCCCACGGATACGAGGGATTGTGATCTGTCAATCAGCATTGTGCGGCTGTGCAGCAGGGTGAACGCCTTCTGCCATGTTTGATGTGGAGGGTAAGCTTCCCCGCTCTGTTTAACAAGAGGAGATCTTTCTGATGTTATCAGCGAGATCACAGAGCTCCTGGATGCGGCCGAGTGTTTTCAACTCTCAGTCTGCTTCCTCTAATCACTCCCGTGCAAAAACGAAAGCAGTCTTTTCATCACAATTTGAGTCTGAGGATCATTTTTTGATTGATGTCACTTGTCTGCAGAGTGCCAGACTTGTCACGTAGCTTCACTTTTCATGCTCACTTCCATTGTGCACTCAGGAGAATTTACTTTCCTCAAACACGTTTTCTGCACCCTCTCTTTTATGAAATCATCGATTTCCAGTCCTGTCAGCACAGCGGGGACAGTTTCCTCATCGGACCTGGCAGAAACACAAATATAAGCCAGCTGCTAAATAATGCAGGAGCTGAAGCATCAATAAAGACGACATGAGGGGCATCAGATTAATGGCCAGGTCGTAAACTCTTTGAGGTGTCACCCCGATAATGCGGCGACTGCATCAGGTCCAACAAGGTTAAACTATACCACTGACAATCACTTATTGAGCTCACCGGGAGAGTTGACTTGAGATCCACATCCACGATCGACCAGAAGGGACTCCTCCGTCGACGAGGAAGGGAGATGAGCGAGCAGACGGAGGGCAGAGTGACAGTTTGGAAGATTTCAACTCACCGGAGAAGCCCCTGCCAGAGATAAAAATATTTACCTCTGCGAAATGAAGCTGTGAGGGTCAAAATAGAAGGTCCCAGCTTTCGTCAGCGACGCTTATTTCACGTGTTGTGTTGGGATTTATCACCTTCCGGGGAGCTGCTTGGCATACACTTCCACAACCGTAAATGTTTACGGTGATGAGTAAGTCATCGTGAAAGGAGGGGTGGTGGTCGATTGTAAATATCTCCAAATGGCTCATATTTATTATATCAGGCATCCATATACTTTAAAAGGTTTCCATCTGCACGGTCTTATAAAGGATTCTCCTAAGCCAGAGGAAATGGGTCTATTTAAAGTTTTTCCTTCAATTTGACCACATTTTCTCAAAATAAAAAAAAATTCTGATTCAGTCTATGATTGATGAGCTATTTTCTGACAGAGTTGACACAGTTTTGTTTGTTTCAAAGAAATTATTCATAATCTTTGATTTGACTTGAGGAGATTTGATTTGAACAGGAAATGTTGGTATTTTGTGTTTTCCTCAAACCGAGGGTATGCTAATACTGTTACTCCTCATTCTGTCACATCTGATTAAACCTTAAAACTCAATAAATACAGAAAAATCTCAATTTTTACAGCCTTAATCATTGGCAGCTGTTTTATGTTACACAAGACTACTTCAGCCCTTAGACATTAACATAAAATCTCCTTTTGATTTACTATGTCACTGAATATGCTTAATACACTGTATCTAAGATTACACTCGCTGCTCACTAACATTGGTTCTTTTCTCTCTTTTTGCTGTCATTTCACCAGGAGGTGGAGGTCAGTTCAATGCCTTTTTCACACGTGACCTTTTTCCATGTCTTTTTGTGTATTTTTATCTTTTGTTTCCCATCTTTTTTCTTTTTACCCCAAAATCTCCTTCAACCCGCTCATTATAATCACAGCGTTTAATGCTCTAATTAAGCAGAGGGAAAGGCAGAGCACTTACACGGCAGCTCTACCCTGCTGCCATATGTCTCGCATAGAAGCAGAGGGTGCAAATTTGTCGATTACAGTTTTGTATACAATGCACATAATCGTCTGTCACCTAATTATGACAGTGCACACATTAGAATCGGGTGTGCGGTGATAATGTAAACTACATCGTGTTTCCTTATGTCAATGCCTGCATGTTCATATGCTGCACTGTCAACAACACTGGTGTTTACTGCATGTCGTCTTTCTGCTCGGGAGCCACTGATAAACTGCTGTTGTCTTCATGTTTCTGCAGGACGACTATGTGCGCTCATGGGATGAAAATCAAGGTTCGAGTGACAGTAAGTCAGTCATCTTATTTGTCACTGGTTTTCTGCTCGTTAAGTCTGATGGATATTAAACAGAAAAGTTCCATTACCTCAGGTTTGCTGTTTACAGATGTGCGGTGTGGTGAGAGGGTGTTGATAGAAGGTTCTCACAACATGCCTTTTTCTAAGTCATGACAAAAAGGGAATGAGTGAAGTTGAATTCATTTAAGTTATTGCCACATGTCAGAGTGGAATATTATGTAAGTGTAATAGAGAGAAATTCTTATTATACTTATTATCCAGCAAAAATCCATAATAGTTGTAATACATGTACAGTAATGGTTGGGTGACTTTTCACAGTGAAAGTCTCTAGCAGGCTTATTGAAGTTTGATAATTCTTTATTTAGAGCCATCCCAATAGTCATAAACACAGTGCCTCACAACTAAGCATATAGCTACATAGAAAATTATGAGTTATCATTTGAAAAAAAAACACTAATTAACAGTTTGAGTTTAGTTAAGATGAAAAATATATGTATTAATTAACTCTGACACATAATGGGAAAAAATACATAGTAAGATTTTTTTATTTGAGGATTGAAGTCACAAGAGCTTACGATTAAGATTGTTCGGGTTCACTCAGAGGAGCACTCAAAATACAGGTCTCTCCCAAAAAAACATAAGACAAAATGTGAATCATGACAAAGGTCACATTTACACGTACATGGGTTTTTTTTTTTTTTTAACCCAGAAAGACATTTCCTCTCTACTTTTAAAAATTTCTAATAAATTTTTATTTAAATAGACTGCCTAGTTCAGAGTTACTATGAACAGCTAAACCTGTAGGAGGCAGTGTAACGAGAAGCATGAAGCCATGATAGCCAATCAGAATCCTTGTAAACACACATTATCACAAATCTAGATGTAAACCCCCACCTCCCCTCTTGAGACACAAACTGAGCCACAGAGTTTTTCTAAATCTCAACTGTGGCTGGAGTTTTTAAAGATCATTGTTTGTGGTGACTCGTAGCTGTGTTTATGTGTAAATTCAAGGCACAAACGCAGGGAAATATCACTGTTTTGTAAATACCCCGGTACTTGTAAACGTGCCCAAAGATTGTAGCACTTCATTTTGACATTTGGTCTTGATGCTGAAATGCCAAAATATACATATTATGTTATTTACATTTTTCATAACTGTGAAACCTGAAATCCTAGTTTTTATCCTTGATGAACACCAAGTGGAATGTTTCTTTTTATCATTTCTGCTTTATAATAATTTCTGCGGTTAAAAAAGAAACAAAATTTGAAAAAACTAAGCTAGGCTTGAAACTTTTGTTAACCTTTTATTATTGTTGGTGGGACTGTTTCCTTGAGATACAGCTGTGCTGAGACTAAAGAAAGTCTGTCTCCTTGATGCTATTTGAAAGTGAAAGATTAAATAATTCCATGAAAGCGTCACATAAACCCGGTGCTGTGCATTTTGTTTGACTGCGATTTTATGTGCAGGTGCTTATTCGTTCTGTTTATATCAGCACTCATGCAGTCTCCCGCTCGGCTTTGTCGGCTGACATTTTCCAGCTTGTCGTTGTGAAACCCGGTTTTATCTGTGATTCTTGATTGATTCATGCTTCTCTGACACATGACTCCAGTATGGGTGTCAGCTCACTCGGTTGAATTGTATTTCTTATTTGCCTCCAAAAAAGCAACGTAAAGAAATGCTCCAGCCTCGTAACATTAATGCTAGCTGTAACCATAATGAAAAGATCATTCTGCATGAAAGGGATCACCTTTAGAAAGCTAATTCACACCTTTCAGAGAGAACATCTGCTTAAGTCATTATCCAATAGAGTTTATAAAAAAAAACTAACATTTATCATTCGAGTACAAGTTACATGAATGTATGATCGAATCACACTGATCCGCCAGAGCATTATAACCACTGGACATGAATAAGACGTACTATCATGGTTAATAATTATTTATCTCTAAATCATACCAGATGTCAGTCGGTGTGATTTCGTTTGCAGCAGGTGAACATTTCATCTTCAAAGATGTTTTTGCTGGGCAAGCGCAAAGATTTGAATCAGTCCTATTCTGATGACTGGGTCAGAGCGTAATCAAAACGCCAGCTCTCGTGGGGCGTTCACAGTCTGCAGTGGTCAGTATTTATCAAGAGTTGGATGAAAAAGCATCGGAGTCTGGAAAATGTGATGGGTTCATGATGCACACGGTCCTCTGGAGGCCTGTGGAGGTCATACAAATGTCCTAATCGTTTCAGCTCAGAGAACTGAGAAGGTCTGCTGCTAACATTTTAGGTCAGATACCATACCACACTTATAAGGGTCTCGTTAGGATGTTCTGGTTCTTGTCAAGTCCAGGCAATCTGGGCAACATACAAGGGAACCGACACAGTTTTAGGCAGGTGGTTATTATATTACATCTTGTCACTGATGGTTGTATGACGGCAGAAAAAAAATTTTTAAGAAATTTTTTAATGTAAACGATAAAGAAGATACAGTATATCAATAAAGGTATGCATATGTATAACCAGACAAATAAATATAAAGTTAAAAAAAAGGACAAATTTGGAATTTTCCAGGAAAATTCTACACATCTTCAGATATAATTTGTGCTGTGTATCAACTTTTCTACATGTGAAACAAAAATGTCTGCATTTACCCAAAAAAAAAAATAAAAGCCTTTTTCTGTGTTCAGAATGTGCCATCATGCATTCAATGACAAATACAAATCCAAACATACAGGGGGAAACAAAAGAGGGACAGAACTCCCGTAAGTGTCTGTGAGGCGTGCTGATGCAGTGAAAACAAGGCCAGTGAGATTTATTGATACTGAATGTCATTAACTTGTTCTGGAGCGCAGAGACTTGAGTCTGTGACCTGCTCCTGAACTCTGATGTTTCTCAGACCGGCACCAGTTCATCATATGAGGCAGCACTGTGTGTGTGCGTGCACGTGCGTGTGTGCGTGTGTGCGTGTGTGTGTGTTTTTTTTGTGTTTGTATTCTGGGCTTGGGCCACTCGTCCAGACGGGCGATGTTACCTCAGTGAAAAGGTTGAGAGATGTTAACGTTATGTTTCATCTGCTCAAGTGGATCTGATGTGCCTCCCCCAGGAGATGCTAAACATCGCCTCGACTTCAAACCATCAGCGCTTTATTCGTTCTTTTTTTTTCTTCTTTTTTTCCTCTTCCCATACTCGACGAGGAGCCGTGTGCAGAGAGTCAGAGGTCTCCTGCTCGGCTACTGCTTCGACTCCGGCTTTAATTGAGCCCCTGCCAGATGAAGTCATGACACAAAGTCGTGTCCTCAACCGCTGCCGTTTGATTTGCAGCTTAAATGAAGTCAACTGAATGGCAGAGTCCATTAGCGCAATTTCCAAGGACCTAATGAAGGGCTAATTATGGTTACCAATGAAACTCCAGAGAGAGATGTAAAAAAGAAGATGGGGAGGGGTGACTGACATTAAGATTGCTCCTGCCAACTCTAACATATGCTGGTGATGAGTAAATTGTGGACTATGGTGGTTGGAAGTAAGTTGACAGGTCTATGAGAGTATGATAGTACGCTAATTTAAAAAAAAAAAAGAGAGAGGAAAATGAAAGGATGCCTCTGTGCTGTGTTGGCTTGTGAAGAGGAAGCTGCTTGATGGTTTGCCTGCAACCTCCCCGACACCAAGACATGAAATGCTCAAACTGAAAAAGAAATAACCAAGAATTTACAGTGAGAAAGGCCAGCGGGGTTCAGTGGTTAACAACTAAGCACGGAAGTCCAGTTTTTCCAATGTGTTGGAAAATGTTTTGTTGGCCGACTGTTATAGCAATTACTTACAATCAGAGATTTTCATTCAAAAACACATAAACGTGCTAAGCAGCTACATCCAGCCTGTTCAGTGTATCCTCAGTTCAATTTAAAAAAAAAAAAAAAAAAAAAAAAAAAAACAAAAAGAAAAAACAAAAAAAAAAATAGCAA